>JABCKT010006926.1:0-12873 GCA_018858115.1 Tephrocybe rancida | reverse complement strand
AACATCTGGGAGAGGGGGAGGTGTGGGTTCAAACTCAACGCGAGGAGAGGTGAGCGAGCGAGGAGTTTACTGGGGCACGCGAGCAGGGAGCCGGTAGCAGCAAGAAGGATACAACGGAGGGAGGACATTCTGAGGTGCTCGATAGTTGGCTGAGGGGGTTTGGTCAGTGGATAAGAGTGCGTTGAGAGTTTGGTAGATCACGCGGAAGGTGGTTAACTGAATGGGTGACATGTCGGAGCCTGGCCTCCCTCGCACCCGACGTCCGCCTGTTGGGTAAGGATTTAATATTCAAGGTAGGCCTAGGGTCTAGAGCTTGCACTGTCGCTATCATTGTTTGTAGAGGACACGATGGAGTTGGGGAGGAGTCGGGTCTCGGCGCGCTCATTGTCAACCCCTTTGGGATTGATGGTAAGTTTGATTTGGTCATGACAGGCGACTTGCAGCAAACTTGGAGGACGCCACCCCGTCCTAAACTTAAAAATCGCACATCGTGCTCAACTCCTCTGATAATGCACATCGCCTCAACCATCACCACTACCAAGTCATCGAACGCTGTTCCTGTAATCGTTCTCGTGTCTTCTGTGCCGAGGGCAACATCAATTCGCGTAAATTCATAACGCGTCCCACGTGTTATGTACGTGACAGGATGTTCTTTTCCATGCCATTGCCACTTTTTATCCTCCGAAACCCATTGACAATCTATTCGGAATATGAAGGATCTCGTATCTACCGCACGCCAACCTTTCCCGCTCTTCGGGGAGGCGAACCTGTGTAACGTAGGCGCTTGTGCCGCGGGCTTTGGATCGAGATTGAGGAATGCGCACACAAGCCCCTCCTTGAGCTCTTGGAGGTCACTGTGGGCATTGGCGAAAGCTACGATGCTGGTGCGTCTTACAATTTTTCTCTGCCTGCCGAATGTCCATTCTCTGATCGCCTATCTATCTATCTTTAGCCGAAAAACGCCGGGGCAAAGCGCCAACCCCAGACTAGGCCTGAAGCCCAAGTCCCCCAAGGCTCCTGGCTGTCGGCGTGTCAAGCCCGGTCCCGAGCCCGTGATAAAACATGAGGAAGAGGAAGAGTAGGCAGAGCAGGTGCCCGAACCCCCCCAGTACATTTCGATTGTTGGGAGCAGCCAGATGGCTATGCCATCTGCGTCGTGCTCCGAGGGTGGGAGCCAGACTTTTGGCAGTGTCAAGATGGAGGGAGGGGGCGAAGGGTAAGACAGGGGCTGATCGAGATCGGGCACAATGTGGGTTTTTCCTTTGTTCAAATCCGTGATTCTCAGGTTGCTAATGATGAAAACAATATAATATAGTGTCCATCATCGGTGCTGGCCGCCTCCCACTCATATCTGCGCACCCTGGGCTGGTGAGAGGTACACCCATCGCCTCCATCGACTGATATGTTTGTCTATTATTATTACTTGGAAACGGCATTTGAACACTTCGTAGTCTCGGTATACGGCCCCAATGGAGGCAAAATGGCACAATTCGGGACACGTGTTGGGTAGTTATCTTTGAATATATCAATGGATGAGGGGTGTACATTGTCTGCCCGAGACTCTTGAGGGCTACTGTAGGTTTCTTTGTAGTAGGAATAACGAGTCGAGTTACAGTGATCGGAAACTATCATCATGTCGAGACGCTTGGTGATCTCCTGCGCCACTGAATGCCGGGAGCGAAATATCCTGGAGTGTTGGGCTTCCGAGAGTATTTGGGGATCTCACTATTCGATTGATAAAAAGTGGAACGACCATCGGATACATAGCCTGCGTCACAATATATATTTCAGTTTTACTTTCAGGGGTATTGGTTGAACTTACGAGAACCAAAGTGTAGATGTCTACCGAAACCAGAAATGGATCATACCAGCTAAGAAGCGGAGATATCGGGTTCAAGCAAATGAGTACGGTATATATGATCTTAAGATTATTTCCTCAGCACTGCACAGAGCCAAAATAAAATCCATGGCAATCTCACCTGGAGAACACAATACCCACAACCGGACTCCACAATGAGAAGTAGTGCCTTCTCCGCCCTCGACTTCTTCCTCCTCCCGCTGAACTCCCACATTTTTCGGTGTCTCCTACGTTGGGAGGCCGTGGATGATCTAAGTACAAGACATGTGAAGCTTTGTTTCCACCCACCATGCCTTCAATCCAATAATAAGTGTGGTTATTATGTTGACGACCACAGAGGCAGCAACAGAAAAGAAGAAAACGATGTCAATAGCGCTAGAGTCTACATCATGAAACAGACTGAAGTAAGCGAATGTACTCACTAAAAGGAGAGGAATATCAGTTCAACAACAGAAAGACGCGGGTTAGGTTTAACATACGGAACACGGCAAGAAGCAGCAAGAGAGGTAAAATGGTGGCTCGACTTCCACACAAAACCCACGATCTCCAGATGACGATGACGTCGGCCACTATTTGCTGGAGTACGTTCAAGGGCAGTCCAAATTTCATTCGCCGGAGTAGAACTTACAAGGAATTGTCGAGAGAAAAGGCTCACTTCTTCTAGTGTTCTTAGTAACCTGGTGCTGTTTTTGTCCTCGATCCGCTGGATAATATTCCGAGTTCCCTTGACAAAGAACCCTCGGACAGTGGCCACAGCATAAATAATATATGAGATCCAGTAGATTGTCCCGAGCACGAATGACAGTGACGTCATTACCAACATCGAGGGTGCTCGCCTTTCCCGCCGTCTAACAGTACCTGCGTCAGTCAAGTATCATTATCCCCTTGTAAATTTACATACAGAAGAAGCGAAGTGGACATGAGAAAGACAATGACGACAACATCTATGTGGAATTAGGAGACATTTTCGCGTGGAACAATGCACATAACGCGCACCATAAAGTAAAGTTATTATAGCAATTTCAATGATGAGTTCGCGGATTTCGACGCCAACGGCTTGGAGGACCACTCTCTCAAACCAGTCGAACATAGTCTTGGCGAGGAAAGTATGATGATTTGAGCTTTTCGTAGGTTCTTAAGGGATATAATGGCGGCCATGATCAAGTTGATCATCACAGCTCAGTATATGAGATCATGGTTGTGCGGTCCCTTCGGTGTGGAATTTGGGGCAACAACTATGACAACAAACAGATTCCATAGCACTGTGATCATCTCACCAGTAATAGCACAAAATATCATCGTGGTGGAGGGATGCAGTGTCGTAAACTGATCATGAGATGGGACTTCAGCAGCATATATCTGGGTCCGCATGATGCTCTAGTTATGGCGCTCCGCGGCTTGTAGGTGCGCTCTATCCTGCTAATACGAACAGAGCGGCTATGAGTATCATGATGGGAGCTTGGGACCAAGATAGTTGTGTTGGAGTTTGGGCTGTAGTCATCTATCTGCGAATAGATATCAAGCAAAGCAGATATAACACGAAGCACCGAGTAGAGAGGGCGAGTGGTTGGTGTATACGAAAGGGGGGGTAGATGATGTAGGAGGTGGTTAGCCAAATGAACACGTCGGCGTCTCCGCAAGGCCTCCCCTGGTCTTCCCGCTGCGTCTTCTTTATGACCTATACCCCTCTACTCCTCCTTATTCCTTCTAGCCACAACCCAGCTCCATAACTCAATAGTTCGACATCGGTGGAGCGTTCGACTGCCATGTCATCCCTTCGAACTTCTTTATGGGCGGCAGGTCGTGTGGGCCCATTGGAAGGCGTGGGATATGGCTCGAGAAGGGTCATCGCGAGTGTGCCGCTGCGCATGCAGCCAGTTAAATGTTGAAAATGCACTATCCAGTTCGCGAAGGCAATGCGAAATCTGAACCATGGCCGTTTCGGGCTCATGTTACTACAAAGCACATCAGCGTTCAGCAGAAACACGGGAGAAGGCATTCTTTCACCTTGTATAGTTAGCGTAATCTACTTTTGTTTGGCCTAGCCGCAGTGCCGAAAACGAACCAGCGTCGAGATCTTGAAGGTGTTACAAGATGTCAAATTTGACGTATCTCCCCCTGCTTCCTTTTCTGCGGGTGTGCCAGCGTCAACAACTGCGATAGACTATTGCATGGTATTGGAAAGAATGAGAGCGAGTACAAGGCATGCATTCTTCAAATATGGAGGAGAATACAAGGTGCTCTGAGACGATACAGAGCTGTAGCCGACATCAGCTTTTTGTGGGGGGATCTCGAGCCCAAATGGAGGACGCAGCCGATAAGGAACTGGGCGTATCGATAGTCCTTGCCATGTGGAAAAGGTGGAAGGCAAGGGAGAAGGGCCGGGCGAAGGAGGAAAGCGTGTAAGGGAGGGGAACGATTGAAGTTTCCGGGTAGTTTTTTCGGCTAAAAGACGCCATGGCATTGAAATTGGCGTTTCGTAAGGCTCGGAAAAGCAGTGCGAACACTGTACGCCCGGCGTGCCCGGTGGGGTGCCTGTCGTTCGACAATGATTGCGAAGCAGCCCGCCCACGATCGGACGTGTGTGTCGATGAAAATAATGTAAGCCGGGGCATCTGAACTAGTGCAGGGCCTAAACACAATTTCTGCACCGCGCACACAAGGACGGCTTGCCGCAGTCGGGTCATCTTCCCTTGTTACGCCTTGCGGTCGCTGGCGTACCCTGGACTATGTCCGGGGCACCCATAGACCTTCTCACCCTTCCTCCTGTCCTTCGTAAACATTTCTTTCCGCATAGGCCTGCACACCGCTATCAGAAACACTGCCAGCTTCCTCCTGCCTGGCCTTCCAGATCGATTGACTGTGTTTGGGTCGTGGAAAACCGTATTGCGTCAGAAGGGCGGTGTCGCATCCACAAAATTGATGCCAGTTCTTTTTGTTGCAACCTGAGGATTGCGGTACATTGTGAATCGATCATGTACGGGCCTGTCATCGCACGCAGGGCTTAGGGAAGCAGATAGTGCAAGAAAAGCCCAACCACGACGAGCACAGGTCGGCCAACCTCCCATCTCGAATCAACCCTCTGGGCCGTGGCAAGCCGTGTCGTGACAGAGGTCCTAGGTAGGAGGCAACTCAGTCCACGCCCTACATATTTCGCGCTCCATGCTGCGCTAGAGCGCTCTTCCTCAAGGAGGGGGAGAATCGTGTTTTCAAAACGGCTGCGTGCAACGTGCTCCGGTACAAGCGGTTGCACAGGAAAGGCTTATGCAATGGCTGCCTCGTTGTGTCGAGAAGGACTTGAGGAGAAGTCCCTGTCGTAGCATGGTGTGATTTAACAGCAGGGTAGAAGAAAACACGTTACAACTGACCGCAAAATTGGTGAGAGAGGAGAGGAGCGGGAGCAGGGCCGTCGCTAGGCATGGGCGGCGCTGGTCAAGCTCAGAACAGCAATATTGGACCATTAGAGCTATGCAACCCTGGAGCCATCTTGGTGAGAAGTGCAGCTGAAGAGCATGTAACTTAGACAAATTTCAGTGGGCTGTGTCATCGGAGAAGCCTCCAAGAAGGGTTGAAAATGCGGCAACTCAAACGGCAACTAAAATGTATGACGTCAATTAGATTCGACATCAGTCGAGTGCACGAAATTGACGGGGTGAAATATTGCCATTAAACTACCAAGGGATCAGCGACATAAACCGTAATGAGCTAGCGGATGTAACCATGATACTTTCATGAGTGTATCAAATCGCATGTATCAGTGGGGGTTTGGGCTATCTCTCGATCCGTGTGTGTAATATATCTGTCCTACAAGAAATTGGGGGCGTGTGCACGATGTATATGTATCCAATATTTTTCTTTCGCCTTCAGTAAGTGTAACGAGCAATGGCGACCCGGTCCTGGTGGAAGCCACAAATTTCATAACAGGAAGCTCTATAATTTCCAAGTTCCCTGTCGGTTGCTGGTAGAGGAGCTTCTTGAATTGTCGGGATCGCGAGTGTATCTGGGGATCTGCTCAGATAATGAACGAGAATGATTATTGCCATTGGATACATGGCCTGCGTCACAGTTAATCAATGATTTTTTACTCTGAAGCTTCTAGTGGTTGACAGAACTCACGATAACCGGGGTGTAAATTTCTCTAGAAACCAGAGACACATAGTCAATGGAAGTGCCATAGTTGACAAGTACGTTGATAAATGCAACATTTAGGATCTCGATAAACACTTTCTGAGTGCTGCACGATGTCAAAATAAAAATCAGAGCGATCTCACCTGGAGAACGCAATACACGCAACCGGATTCTACTATGAGAAGTAGGGTCTTCTCCGCCCGAGACTTCTTCCTCTTCCCACTGAACTCCCACATTTTGCGGTGTCTCCTATATGCAAAAAAAAAACGTGAATATAAGCGTAAGATGTGCATCGTGTGAAGCCTTGTTGCCCCTCACCATGCTTTGAAACCAACTATGAGTGTGGTGATCATGTTGGTGGCAGCTGAGAGGGCTAGAAAGGCCACAAAAAGGTGGTCTGCGGCCGCCGATTCGTCAAAAAAGCCATCGGGGTTCCCAGTCAACACGAAGTAGGCAAAGGTGGTCGCTGGGAAAAGGAGAGACATTATATGTATCATTCAAGGAGGGATGACCCGAACATACAGCACACAGAAAGAAGTAGCAGGAGAGGTAGGATCATGGCTCGGCCACCACATAAGACCCATGCTCGCCATATCACGATGACATCGCCCACAATCTGCTGCGATCACGACACATTCAATCTGACCCCTTGAGTGTCGAGTGGCTGACTCACCAGAAGATATCGGGTCAAGACAGTTATTTTAACCGGAATGAAGCTGTGGAAGTATGCATCATCGAGCCAGGCTTCGTCGACCGAGCTCTGGACTTGGAATGCGCGTCGGATGAAGACCACAACATAGGTCAAATATGAAATCCAGTATATCGTTGCCAGTAAGAATGACAACGAGGTCATACCGAACATCACTTTCGTCGAGATGGTCAGCTTACGCTGTCTAATTGTGTCAGCCAGGTCTCCATGTTTTTCTTACAATATTAGCTTACCGAATTAATGAAGTAGACAGGCAAAAAGTAACAATGACCATGCCTGCGCTGAAATTAGATGCAGTGTGTCACACAAGACGGAGAAAGCGCACCATAAAGCAGGGTATTTGTAGCTATAACAGTGATAAAATCGAGGATCTGGAAGCCAGCCAGTTGAAGAACCATTTTCTCAGAAGTGCTGAACATCTTGGAAAGAAAGGGTCGATGATTAAGCGCAGCTTCGTGGGATCTTAAGGAAGACAGTGACGGTCGAGTGATGAGTTTCAAAATGTGGAATCAGAATCATACAGCCTTGTCGATGTGGACTCGGAAGGCCTGTGTGGTGATGGATGGTTTGGAAAGCCATTCCTCGCTCGTGTCACCTGGGTCACGTTCAGACTTGGTCGGAACGACATTATGACTGCAAACGTTTATACATGGAACGGCGAGTAAGAACATAGACCGTGCATGCACAAGAGCCAGAACTATAGATAGCCTATATTGAGAAAAAGATGTATGAGCGTTCATCAGAAACACGGGGAAAAACCTTGCTCCACCTTGTCTAATTCATTTTCACTCTGGTTTGGCGGGGCCGTCATGCTGGAATGACACTAGCGGCAGAAACCTTAAAAGCGTTGGGAGTTTCTAAGTTGTCTTCCGGGGTGGCCGCATGGATGCCGAGAGCCTTGCGCAGGTCGTCCACCTCGAATAGAATACTAGAGTGCGCGAGCGTTACCACTTGCAATTGACTATCGCCTGGCGCCAGCAGAATGGATCCAAATACAGCATGCTCTTCAAGCAAGGCGGAGACGAGACGATGCGGAGCTATACGCGGGGGTTAACATAGGTGCATGGACATTATCCGCAGGGTAGGGGCTATTTTTCATTTTTGGTGAGGGGCAAGCCCACATGGAGGACACGGTCGGTAGTCTCGAAACGCAATACAAGTGGGGAGGAAGGTAGGGACCAGGTGGTACGGATGAGGGAGGTTCATAGGTGGGTGGAAGATCGACAGCCCCGATTAATGTTCACTAGCTTAAAAACCATTGCTTAAATGTCGACGTGGCATCGGGATCGAGTCTTTCGTAGTACCTGTAACATGGAATGGCAGTACCGATGATCCGTGCCCATCCGCGCGAAAGCGTACACAGGGGGTAGGACACAGGTGCGAGCACGAGTCTGAGCCCTACGTACCTCGGAATTCGCAGGTTCAGATGCAGAAATCTCCCTTCCCACCTTTTCTCATCTACTTGACCCGCAGACGCGTCTTACTCCCCACGGAACCGATTCAGCTCCGACAATTTACTGTGGAATTGCACCCTCATACTTTGACCACCGATACACTACCCTTTCTGCTCCACGCTTCCTCCTTCTGAATCTCTCCCACTTCGCTCCTTTCATAAAGCTATTCCTCCATCGTCATTGATATCGCACTCGGTAGCACCAGTCGAGGTAGGATAGAGAACCATGCTTCCTGTGGGCACTGGCTTGCGTTAGAGTTCGGGCGGCGGCGTACAACTTCAGGTGCAACGCTTTGATGAGAGGAGCCTGGTGTTGGGCTTTTCTATCCAATCCACGCGTTTTTTTATGGGACGACATCGGGAGGAGTATGCTGCGAGGTTGATACGGTGCGGGGAGGACGAAGTTTGACTGTGTACTGCAATCCTCCACCGGTACACAAGAGGTGGAGCCAGCCGAGAAAGAAACCAATGTACGTGTATTCAACACGACTTCTAAGTAGGCAGGAAGCAGGCCTAGGCTCGAGTAATCGCCTTGACCACTACCGACGCAGGGCGGCCTGGGTGTGTCAGACAAGTATCGTCATGTCGGCACATGCCACAATTAAGGCCAGCTAACTCGAGGCGTCCTCGTATGCGGTGGAGGGCGTGCAGGGGTGCATGGAGCACAGTGGTCGCGGTGTGCGGAGAGCGGGGTACAACGTGGGTTGCATTGAAGTCCTAGTGTGAATGCCCAGCGCTCAGAGGTTGTTGTACTTGTTGGTATTGGGGAGGGAATGGACCGGCGTAGGCTGACGCTGAGAGTGGACATTCGGAAGCTTAAACAGGCTCCGGATCGCCTTCACAAAATTCGGAGATAGAGTTGGTGCCCCTGCTACCGTGGTCGGCTAATGAACGCATCTTCCCACCAAGTTTCCTCGCAGCTGCCTCCTTCTCATCTCCGCGCCTTCCATCTGCCTCGCCCTCATCATTTCTTTCCACCAGCCAGCTCCATCCTCCCCTCACCGGTCACTCCTCGTTCCCAAAACCACAGACGCGAGCATTCTTGAGGCCAATGCATAGTGGTTTGGAATGGTTGGGAGGTGGCGGAGGAGTTATGGCTCGAGAATACTCCAGGCGAGGACGTGCGAGTGAGAGAGGAGTTTACGAGAGTACACGTATGGGGACGGTGGCGGTGAGCAAGATGTTACGGTCACCCCGTGCGATTGGAGGAGAGTCTATGGATCTACAGTGAGCGTGCTGAGGGCTAACTGCTTATCGGACAGGAGACGTATGTAAAGACATACATGATGAGAGGACGGTGAGGAAGGGCAGCCAAGAGACATTGATATTGTAGCGAGCTCGGTGGTGGGCTGAAACTTCAAGTGGGCTAAGGCCGCGCGGTCGGTGGACAAGAGCTGTCGAGAGGGTGGTAGACGGCACGAGAGACGGTGATTCGCCAATGAATGCGGAGCTTGTCGGCCCTCGGGGTCCGGGGAAAGGTAGAAAAGTGCGGCAACTCAAACGGCAACTTGATTTGCAATATGACGTCCCTCATGAGCTTCAAGTTTCGACTCGTTGGAATCAAGTGCTTGTCGAGGACATACTTTGGAACTGCGCCCAAATGCACTCACACGACATCTTCCACCAGCGTTTTTTGCTCAAATGGACCAATATTCATCAACGGCGTCGAGCGGCCCTCGATCTCTCGTCGACTTCACGCCCTCCGCGTTCTCATTGTAATCTTTGACAGCTGAAGCTTTCTTGTTAGATGCGATGCTCATCATAAATATTACTGACTCAAGCCTTCAGAATATGTCGCGATTAACTGCCCCGTCCAAGAATTTTGCGTGCTGCCTTGATTTACATTTTACCAAATTACATACAAAGGTCGAGCATGGCGGCTGCCGACCCGGACCTCGCCTCTTTTATTATCGATTCACGGAACTCAATGCCTCAAAGGCAACGATTTCAACCTATGAATTTAAATTAAAGTCCGTCGGCGCCGTGTTACCCTTAGTATACTGCGGATCCACGATACTGCGGATCCATTCACGTTGGCGGGGTGTACGTCTGGCTCCTGTGCACCCGACTCCTGTGCTACGCCGCGAGCCCAATTGGCACATGTCTGGTAATGACTGGCTAGGCGATTTGTATTTGTCTTACTGGAATCGTGGTGTCCGTGTGTTGGTCACAGTGTCGATTCTAGCTGTGATGGTCTTACTGGTATGTAATATCCATGGTTTTATGAAATGTTCCATCGACTACCAGATGAAATACGATTGCTCTCACCGCATGCTGCAGGGGGTTCAACCTCGTTATACAGGTACAGCTTGGCTGTTTTTGGTTAGAACTGGATGCTATGAAATTGGACCTGTGTATTACATACACAATACGTATGCCTTTCTTTGTAGTAGGTAGTGTCCGACATCTTCACAATTAGGAAGCTTGGTGATCTCCTGCACCACTGAATGCCGGTAGCGAAATTTCCTGAAGTGTTGGGCTCCCGAGACTTGGGGATCTGACTATTTGATTGATAAGAAGTGGAACAACCATTGGATACATAGCCTGCATCCAATATATATTCAGTTTTACTTTAAGTAGCATTGATTAGACTTACAAGAACCAAGGTGTAGATGTCTGTCATAGTATCCACAGGCAGTTTCAAGAAGCCAACGAAGTTGAATACAGTGTACATGATCTTAAGATTATTTCCTTGGCACTGCACGGCAACACAATAAAAGCCATGGAGATCTCACCTGGAGAACACAATACCCACAACCGGACTCCACGATGAGAAGTAGTGCCTTCTCCGCCCTCGACTTCTTCCTCCTCCCGCTGAACTCCCACATTTTTCGGTGTCTCCTACGTTAAAGATTGAATCTAAGTACGATGCATGTGAAGCTTTGTTTCCACTGCTCACCATGCCTTCAACCCAATAATAAGTGTGGTTATTATGTTGACGACTGCACTGCTAGAGACAGCAACAGAGAAACCAATAAATCCTATAGTGTCGAATACCTCAACATGGTGAAGAATATCAGAGAAGTAAGCGAATGTGCCCACTAAAAGGAGAAAAATATCAGCTCAACGACAGGAAGACACGGCTTAGATTTAACATACGGCACGAGGCAAGAAGCAGCAAGAGAGGTAAAATAGTGGCTCGACCTCCACACAGAACCCACGCTCTCCAGATGACGATGGCGTCAGCCACGATTTGCTGAAGTACGTTCAAGGGCCCAAAGTTCATTAGCTGAAGCAGAACTTACCATGAATTGTCGAGAGAAAATGCCCATTTCATTTAATGTTTCTAGTGTCCAGGGGTCTGTGCCATAAAACCGCTGGTGAATATCCGGAGTTCCATTGACAAGAAGCTGTCGGACACTGACCACAACAGTACTCAAATATGAGATCCAGTATAACGTCCCGAGCATGAATGACAGTGACGTTATTACCAACATCGAGAATGCCAGCCTCTCCCGCCGTCTAACAGTAACTGTGTCAGTCAAGTATTATCGTGCCATTTTTACCTTTACATACAGAAGAAGCAAGGTGGACATGACAAAGACAATGATGACCATATCTGTGTGGAATTAGGAAACTTTACGTGAAACAATGCAGATAACGCGCACCATAAAGTAGAGTCAATATAACAAATTCAATGATGATTTCGTAGATCCCGATGCCGACATCTCTGAGAACATGTCTCTCAGACTGGTCGAACATAATCCTGGCGAGGAAGTGTGATGGTTTGAGCTTTTCGTAGGTTCTTAAGGGATAAAATGGCGGCCATGATCAAGTCAATCATACCCCTGAATATGGAATCATGGTTGTGCAGTCCCTTCAGTGTGGAATTTGGGGATGGGGGGAACAGCGACAACTATGACAACAGACAGATTGCATAGTCATGTAATCGTTTCACCAGTAATAGCACAAAGCAAGTGTAATATCCTGACGGTGGAGGGACGTAGTGTTGTAAACAGATCATGAGATGGGACTTCAGCAGCAGTATCTGAGTCCGTGTCATTTGAAAGATGTTCTAGATATGGCACTCTGGGCCTAATCGATTGAATTTTAATTTGAGACGACAAGATGGCTTCAGAAGCGATGTGGAAAGTTGTCACGGTGAACGGTGAAGGGGCGTATCGCGCACGTATGCTAGACTGAGATAGGATGTCGACGGGGTACTTTGGTTCTCATAGACGTTCAGAAGACGGTCTATTCTGGTGCTCTAGTTGCTAGAGCCTACCATCTCAATCAACCGCGTGGGCTCACCGGTTTGTGAGAGAAGTGCTATTCCGTAGAGGGGAAGACTTGTACGGAATCGGGCCAGGCACGCTGCGTGGGCTGACATTACGTGGGCGGGGTTGCCATGAAACCAGGATGATCATTGTGCTTGAACAGCTTCGAATTCGTTGAACTATAGTTATATAATATCGCACACAACTAGAAACGAGATGTCATCAGAAACAAATCAGAAAGTGCATGACAGAGGACATCACCTTATACCTTTAGTAGGTCGAACTTTCTTTATTGAGCGAGCCTTCACCGCGGTTCTGGACCTGCCCATGTATTGTTTGTATGCAGCCACCACGCCTCGACCTTGTGTTGGGAGGAGAGCAGATTTACGCAACTGGGCACAGTGCTGGGGAAGGACACACTCCTCGAGGAGGAGACAGTAGTCCGCCTCTGGCAGCAAGGATGCTGGTATAGTCGTACCGATGAACGCGGAAGAGTTTCGTGATGCTG
>JABCKT010006925.1:0-12918 GCA_018858115.1 Tephrocybe rancida | reverse complement strand
TATAATCTATCACCAAATCACTTAACATTATACTGACTCAGTCCATGTAAACTCTATGTAGACTCTACATAGACTCCACATAAAGTCTACGTATATTTATGTGGAAACTTACATAGAATCTACATAGAGTTTATGTGGAGTACACGTGGAGTCTAGTGGAAACCAGGGGGAGTGTAAAGTACTTGAATTCCCCATGTCTGGATTCAAATTAACTGACAAGTTTTCAGCGAAGCACCATAAATGGCAAATGAAGTTGCCACCTCGACATGAGTGGAGATCAACAAGGGCTCGGGTAGACACCTCAGGGCCAATCACTCGTGATCACTCGCGAAATGAGAAGGGCACGGGCCTGTCTGGATGCTCCTGGGCCAGTAACTCATGGACAAGGGTGGGCTGCAAAGGCAAACATTAATCACCAGCGAAAGTAGCTCGAGACCTAGTTACTTTTGTACCCGAATTGTTTTGCGCCTCCAGCAATTGGGAATTTCTCTCCCCAGACTTCAACGATCTTTCGGGAATGGGATAATTCTATCGCGGATGGGCATCAATGATGTGCCTCCCAAACATTGAATCGTTCTATCGCGGAAGGGCACCAATTGCCAGTCGACCCCAGTTACAAACTTAGGGGATCGAACAGTGGCAAAACAATGTGTATTTAGCAACCCTGCTAATGGGTTGCTGCTGTTATACAAAGTCAATTTTTTTAAATATGGGGGGGGGATGTGTAGGGGGTGGGGGCAGGCTGTACAGTACTGATAAAAATGTAAAAAAAGCGCCCGGGGGATGATACGCGATGTCGATGACCACAAGGTCACCTGTGTTGACGTTTCGATGGTGGTTTGGACACGCAACCACCTGAATCATCCTTGTCGGCCTTGCGCTTGACGCCGGTCGCTGGGGGGGCTGGAGTATGGGGCTGCAGTTCACAGCCGCTGCCGTCAGAGTGCAGGCGGGGTGAGGTACGTTGTACCGGGGGTCCCAGGGGTGTCAACTGATCCTGGGAGTTTTCGGGCATTGGGTTTGTGAGCTGAATGGCGGGGATGGCGTCCCCATCCCCCATGGTTGGGGCCAGAGTCGCCCTGGCAACTCCGGGAATGATGGGCACCCCACCCAGGAGATTGGTGGCGCTGTGCCGACGTCTGTGTCCACGGCAATGACTGGCAGCGCCGTCGTGCTCTTCTCAATGTCCATGTCAGCGGGAATGTGGTTGCTTGTGTGGTCCGCCTCATTGGGGGGCGCCGGAGACTCAGCGGTACCGGTCGCTTCCGACGATGAGGCACCCGGGTGGCCAGACTGGTCGGCATTTACTTCCATTGCTGGAACATCAGTCAATTCCCACGAAGTAGTGTTCTCCACCTTACAGTCCACCTCCATATCGGCAACAATCTCTGCAGGCACTTCTCCCTCAGGTTCATTTGGAAGGAATGGTAAGCAAACAGTTAAAGTGAAAGAACAAAAATATATCTTGCGATGACGGTGATGGTGTGTCATCACTGAAATCCCCCATTGCTGTGTCCTGTTTGGACGACACCTCTCTGCCTTCAGCGTCCTCTTCACTTGCTTGCACCTCCTTGTGACCATCAGACTCTACACCAGCTTGAATCTCCCCCTGTTCCTCATCGTCGTCACTGTGCTCTGCGCTCGAAACACTCGGACTGGGTGAAATGAAGGTGCATCCCTGCCGTGATGTTCTGGCAACGGGGGTTGGCTGACGCATGCTCCGGCTACGCTCCTCCAGGTCGCGATGTTCCAACTTCTGGATACCTTCCTCCAGGTCGGTGACACGGGCAGATGTATGGTCACATCTCTTGCAATGCTTTGAGATGTGTTCCTTCAGGCGCTTGAAGCCGATGTCGGTCGAGTCCTCGAAGTCCGAAACGCGGGATGTAAGGTCCCAAATTTCGGCTAGGGCCGAAGCACCATTTGGGAGTGCATCGATGATTGCCGAGAGACAAC
The DNA here is from genome assembly GCA_018858115.1 of Tephrocybe rancida. Classification (NCBI taxonomy): domain Eukaryota; kingdom Fungi; phylum Basidiomycota; class Agaricomycetes; order Agaricales; family Lyophyllaceae; genus Tephrocybe; species Tephrocybe rancida. The sequence continues at coordinate 10,962 of JABCKT010006925.1, read as the reverse complement.
CAACGGCGCTACTTATCCACTGCTTGTACTCCACATTGCTGGCGTTCACGTCGTCAATGTACTGGACCATCTCCTTGTACCAGTCCACCTCCTTTCACGACGGGGGCCAGGTGGCGGAGTGTGAGATGGGAGGGTGACATGAGCTTCAAGGGCGGTGGCAAGGAGGGGATCGTTCGAGGGTCCAGGGGTGGGTGAGGGGGGCCAAGAAGGAACAGGTTTCCACTTTGTTGGAATCATTGGCAATGGGGCTGCCCGTGGTCGTGCGCCCTGGGCTCGGCGCCAGGCAGCAGCGATGTCTTCCTCCATGACAACTTGGATGGGGTCAGTGGGGAAGATCACATGTGTGGGCTTTTGAGGGGGAGCAGGCCGAGCTGGGGATTCCTCGTTGTCGTTGTTGTTGGACATGTATTCTGGACTCTTGGGGGCCTTGCGCTTGGGTTTCGCCTTCACCTTCCTTGGTGCGTCTGATGTTGCCTCTTCTCCTTTCTTTCCCTTTCCCTTCATCGAGTGAGGGCACCGCATCTTCACCCAAAAACACGCTATGCAAGCACCCACTTTATTATCCTTTCCTACGTGTCGCTCGCACTCCTGGTTGTGGCTCACGCAGTTTGGACAAGGAACGGCATGGATGCCATCAATGTACCAGCCGTCTTCCTCCGGGTTGGGCTTCTGTTTTCCTGCCTGTCCCTTCACCTTGTCAGCGGGAACCTGCTGAACCTTCTCAGCACCAGCGACCTTTGGTATTTCTGCAGGAATTACGCTGGGAACCTTTTTCTTGGAGGCTGATGGGCCATGGCCAGGGTGCCCGGCAGGAGTGATCATTGCCATTCTGACTTTGGTACTTGAGGGGGGAATGGGGGCAGAAGGTTTGCCAGGGGCGCTAGTTCGAGCGGGGCCGGCAACAGGAGCTGGGGTTGGATTGGCCACTGGGGTGCGAGCGGCGACTGGGATTAGGTTGGAACCGGCAACAGGGGTTGGGATTGGCCCAGGAACATCCAGGGTTGGGGCCGCCATGGCAATAGGCACTGACGGGTTGCCGCTATCTGCAACCATGTCAGCAACTGGCATGGGAATGGTGCCAGCAGTGGGCTCAGCGGGAACAGGGAGGGTGACAATGGGCGGGAAGAGGGCGGCTTTGGGTGCGTAAGGAATATTTTTTTTTCGGCAGCGCTCCTTATCACCATGTGCCAGGCATTCTCGTCATTCTCTGGGTGGTCGCGAGCCTGTCAACTATATTCCTGGAGCAACCATGCCATTTGGAAGGCTGGAGAGGAGATGCGCGCCTCAATAACGTTTTTGTCCTTGCTGCGGACAACTGAAGGCCACGATGCAGTTTTTTTCTGCCAAACAAGTTAGTTAATTAGTGTTTGAAGATGAATAATATACGCACAAGATGATTGGGGTAAAAGCCTCTGAGGCACTGATACGGATACCCCTCATTGAATGTTTCGCCAATGATGCCATCTAGGTGCTTGATTGTGGAGATGATCTCATCTTGGGTAATGTCGGACATTGCAGGTTGGGGATGACAGAAACACATATGGGAATGGAGATGGAAGAGGGAGAGGTAATGAAGAAAAATTTCAAAGTCAGCTCGTTGATCAATTCAAACCATCACATGACTGTTCTTTTTCACAAGGCAATTGCCATCATTTTTTGCATTCAAACAACCATGTCCAACCCTACTGAAGTAACTGGAGATGAAGGGATGACTGTTGTAGAGACTGCAGATGGACAGTTCTTGTTTCCCAGGTTCCTTGTTCCCTGGGTCGAACAATGTGCCAGCCAGATCACCGCTGAGGCTGCAGGGTTGAAGAAGAAAAAGTTAACTGTTGCAGTGAGTTCAGTAATCGTAATTTCTTCGCCCACTAATAATATTGTGAAAGCAAAATGAGTTAAAGCTCTCAGAGTACTACAAAGTTGCCACTGGTGCAGTTCAAATTCCTCCTGACCCAGTTTGTTTTTTCATTCAACTTTCTGCTTCGTAATTAGTGTTTCAAGATCCGGTCTCAGGAACTGCAAAAGACCGGAACAGGACTGGAACAGGACTGCAAAAGACCGGACTTCCAGTTGCAGTTCCTGCACAGCAACCATCAGTTGCAGTTGCAGTCCCTCCGATTGGCGTAGGTTTTGCGACCGGTCGCGACCAGTTGCGACCGATCGAAACTGTACAAACGCTGCGTACCTATCTCCCCCTCAAAATCGGTTCCTGGAACATTAAAATCGGTCAAGAACTGACCGAGTTACTGTCAAAACAGTGTAACAAGTACCCTCTATATTGTTTTGACCATATCTCCGTCAGTTCTTGACCGATTTAAAATGTGCCGGGCTGCAAATCAGCGTGAAGACTATGTCTAAACGATAGAATACTGTACGAGATGTATGTCACGCCGGTTGCGACCGATCGCAACTGGAAAAAGACCGGTTACAACTCGGTCGTGTTGCAACCGGTTGCAACCAGTCTTTTTGAATCTGCGACTGCTAGAGACCGGTCCCTAGCGGTTCCGGTCGCAGTCGCAAGTATCTGGGACTTGCAGCGACCGGTTGCGGTTGCGGTTCCTCGAAAAAGGGGCAAAAAACCGGACAGGACCGGACTTCAAAACACTATTCGTAATAATCTAACTGCCAGAAAAGCCTTTGACTTTAAGGGAAATCATTTGCCTCCACTCCGAGATAAGCGCTCTCGCCACGGACAGGGGCCTCACATGGATAAATGCGGCAAGGGAACTGTACATGCTTGAGATAGCAAAATTGGAGGCTGAGGGTCATGCTTCCAATGCATTTGCACACCTCAGGGAGCGAGCGGATGGTTTGAGGCAAGACATCACCAAGTAGCACATTTTGTGGTGTATACACTTAATGGAGATTAATTCCATTAATGGTGAATACTCAATGCCTTCTTCCGGCAATTGATTGCTGGGATTGAACACACAGGTCGTTACAGAGGCTTGCACCCCACATCCGTCCGTGCAATTGATTACCTCTGCTTACCTCTCCCGGTGTCCCTACCCCTGCCATGCTGCCCCACCAAGCATCACCTTATCCCCGGGAACCCTAACATATACCGGCAATCGAGCAACCCTGCCCCAAACGCGTGTTCAGGCAATCCAATCAATGTGGCCCCATTCCCATGCATACCCTCACACCCCGGAACCTCACCTATCCCGGCAATTGAGCGAAGCTGCCCCGGCATGACCCAGACACCTGGTACCCCTCACAGCACCCTATTGCACTTTACTGACTACTAATGCCCGCTCTCCTATCACATCCTTATACTGATCATGCCCACTTAAATGTCTGTAACCACTACATTCAGTATGTCTGCTGAAGCTAAGCGGGTCTGCCAGCTCCGTCTATAATGTATACAAAACCAGTCCTGTGAGACGTCTACTATGCTACAATGTAGTGTTGTTATGTGGCAGTATGGCACAATGATGGGGCATGAATGGCTTGCCTGGTAGCATGTTGACCCTGTGCCACAATTCCTTTGGTGCCAGAATTCTGTCAGAATGTTGCGACTACCTGTGGGTCGATCTTGCTGTTGTCAGGCACAACAAAGGCTCCAGGCCCGAGCGGCAGTACCTGAAAGTGGATGGGATATGTGGCAGGTGACAGGGGTGGAATGGTGGTTGTGTCCCACCCCATTTCTTGAAAGGGAAGGTCTGGAGTGGGAGAGGAAGGGGGACTATATGGCATTGGAGAATACCAACCATCCCCCGCTGGCCAACGAATATTTAGGCGCTGCACTGCCAGTAATCATGCGATGATGCTCTAGGCACCCAATGACAGTTTCTGTGTTGAACACCCCACATTCATGAACATCTTTGGATTTCCACCAGTCATGTTTGTAGCTCCTCACTCACACGGTGGGATCGTCTTCATCTGTGGCCGCCTGCAGTTGCCTTATTACATCTGGTGATAGAATTTGGCGGGGAATGTCAGCCATCTCCCAGATTACACATTGCATCAATACAGGTAAATTATATGGTAGCCGATTGATGGTGCAAATGCCAACATATGACATGATTGTTTGCTATTTCTTTTGTGAGTATTAGACATGGTTAGTAATGCAGGCACATACCATCTCAATGTTGAGGTTTTTTTCAAAAGTACACACATTTTGGCTTCCCTCCATCAGTTGTCCTAGTTTCAGGAACATGTCACAGAGGCAGGAATCAAAGTATAGAAAGACTTCATGAAAAAAGTCCGGATCGTGACCATGCGAGAACATTGTTGTTCAGGAACAAAATCAAAACAAACGAAGCTGATCACATGTGTATCAATATTTGGCCATCAACAATTGATGATCGCCAAATGTTATGTGGGAATTGATTACCATATTGGGTGGTTGCATTGCTGACATCAATGTCCCGATTTCCCATTACCAGCACTATTCATCCTGACAGTCATGGTCCACAGATGTCAATATCCATTGGAGACCTGTTTCTCCACCCCTCTCAACTGCATCAGCAATCCAGGGTCTGCGGCACAATCACAGTGTGCAGGCACAGGGCTTGAAATGTCCTCTACCTTAACACTGGAGTTGCTACCAGTTCATCTTGTGGAAAGTGCACAGAACACCAGTCTCACTTGAAGTGCCAGCAATGAGTACTTTGAATCACTGCCATCTGTGTCCTTGGCGGTCCCCTTGGTGTGTAATTGTCACCATAACCTGGGTTGACCCCTGTGTTGGTTTCATTTTTTATGCATGAATTCATGCTTGGACTCCAGTTTCAGTGTACCAGGAGGGATCTTAGTCCAACTTTCATTTACACTGAGAACATGTGTATCCGCGAAGCTTGTGGTGTCACTGTTGCCAGTAGCCCTTATGCCAGTTTCTGATCTTGGCAATTGTTCTCTTCACATTGTACACTCAGTATAAATCTGGGATTCATTGCCAATGCCCTCAGCCCCTGGAAATACACTGCCATCTCTGTGTGATTGCCTGCCATTCCTGTGCTATACCATGCTGTCTCGTATATTGCCATCAACTAATGGAAAGCACTGACCTACCTATATTTACCTGCACAGTTGACTGCTATGTTGGTTTCATTTTTTGTTCACATCGTTCCATGCTCTCAATCCCCGGGTCATGTTATCTACCGCCATGCCATCAGCCGTGGACAAGTATAAGCACATGGCATGATTGCCAGATCTTGTCTTCAGTCCAGCGAGTTCAGTCTTGGCATCCCTCATTGTCTACAGCATGCTTAAGATACACTGTCTGGAATGGCAGAGAACAGGTCGGAGATCATCTGGACTTAATTGCTGTGGCCCAGATATTGTTCCTGGGAAAGATGGGCATCTGTTAACAACAAAGTAGTTCAACTGAGCTCATTGTTTGAATGCTCAATGTTTCCTTCAATATCCTCGTAAATGCAACCAGTCCTCTTCATCAGAGAATTCCAGGCCAACACCGGGATCCTCAGATAGGGTGTCACATGGTCCCGTGTTTCCAGGCATGATTGTGGCGGGCATGGAGCCTTCATCGTCCAATAGTTCCAAGCCTATTGCCGGGTCTACAAGCATTTGGTGATGCTGCAGACATTGCATCAGTGTACTGGCACACAAAATTGAGGGATGCGGGGGATCCTTGTTCCACCAGTTGCAGGCATATGACACCACTGGTGCAGACAGTTGGTAAGTGTTGTCCTCCAAATACACCTTGACACCTCCAGTGTAGCCACTCCCTGCTGCAAATCCATTCTTCATGAGTAACTGCATGGACGAGGGCAGCCTAAAGCATGCTGTGTCTGATGTCCATTTGGATACAAACATAATGTGTTTCTGTATGTATTTCTGATGCTCATCTTCATGAGTAAAAGACTTATGTCATTCCTTAAGTACTTACCAGCTCATCAATTAAGTCAGGTTGACAATCACAATTCCTGACAAAATACAGGTACATGTAGAGTTGAGCCCGGAGATGGGACTTGTAATAGTCAAACATTTCTTGTGCTGTATGCACATATATGTGGTACAACAATGTGGTGGGTTTGGACATGGTGCAAATCAACGTAAACCAAATAATGCAAAACACAAGTCATGTTCTTCTCACAATCTGCCCCAGTCCTGATCAACCAGATTGAGCATTCATCAATTTGTATTGCCAAAGTGTGCCTGATTCAGTCGGTTTTGCCATTCATTTTCCACTGGAACCCTGATTCCTGAGATCTGGACATCTTCTCAAATGCTCTTGTATTCAGGAATGCATGTGGCAGGATGGCAATCCTTTGCCTCATCAATTGACCCACAGGGATTCCTTCACTTGTTGGAAGTCTTACTCCTTGCATAATCTCCAACAATCATGGCTACAACATCCTTTCTTCAATTGATATTGAATGTCATTGTCTGGTAATTCAGTTGCCTCTAACTCAAAGCTTCCTCTCCAGCAATTCATTCCAGCCAATTGGACTCCCGGGCATTGATGTATGGATGTGCTTCAGTAATACCAGGACGCTTCAGGGATCCAAAGTGGTCTTTCTCAACACTGATGTTGCTGCATGTCCGATAGTTGCTCTCATGTGGTGACTGGTTTTCCTTGCAGTCACTGGAATGCTTAACTGTCAGACATGATTGTATGAGTTCAACGCAAGCCACAAAACTTAACAGGCACCACCTGATTAATGTGCATGCCTGACTCCTGGCCACACTGGGCCCCGGCAATTGTGGTGATTAACCTGGGAACAAACTGTTGATGGTTGATTTGTGCCAGCACTTGCAGGACCATTTGAAATCCATTGACAAGACAGATGCCAACTGTATGACGGCAATCATATGAAGTCACTTGTATCACGGTGATGCAGAATCAGAGTGAATTGGAGCCACCCACTCAAGCTCGCCTCCTACAACCACAGTGCATTCAGTCCTCTGCACCCATTCATCACCAACCCCTGCCCCAATATCAATCATGGGCACTGTACACCTGTCCCCTGCCCGTTCCGGCAATGTGACACTTGACCTCTTTGGCAATCGCTTTTGGGGAATGGGACTCCAGCAATGTTCCCTGGCGATGAGCACATTCAGTCAATCCCCCTGCTTGAGCTCATTCAGTTGAGCCTCCCCAGACAATATGTCTTCCACTGCCACCGCCTTATCAATCATGGGGACTGTTCACATGACCACTTCCATCCTCGGCAATGCCAGTACCCCTCCCACATTCTACAATCCTGGCATTATCTCAAGAACCTTGCATACTGACCCTCTCAACACATGCAACCCCTGCCACTCCGGCAATCGTCCCTGGTCAAACCACTCTGATGCCTTGCAGTACACCCCAGGCATCTACAGTTCGTGTCCTAAATCCATCCTGGCTATTGACTACAGCAATGCACCAACCCCAAAACCCTATTCTTTCACCCCCCATTGATCTTGGAGGCTTCACACTCGCCCATTACCCATCCCAGCAGCAGTGAGTCAGCAGAGCCCCACGATCATGGGCAGGGGGCGCCTGCCTGCCCTCTCACCCCCATATCAATCACGGGGATTGTATTCTCGTCCCCTACCCATGCTGGAAATGCACAGGACTACCAGGTCTTAGTGATTCCTCAGCATTACAGCCCTCATGGCATTTCCTGCACCCCGAACCTTACACTTTCCAGGAATCCTGTACGTGTGCATTGTTCATCCCAGAAAACCTCTCTAGCCTGCCCCCTAGCCCATCCCTACCTATCTCGTGAATCGAACCACCCATTCCATTGACGCACCCCTGTGACTGCAACGCACTGCCAGGATCTCCACCTAGCCAGCACAAACACTTTCTCAACTCGCACTCCCTCCTGTACCTGGGCTCTGGCTGCTTGGAGAGCATCAAATGCCTCTTCCCACCTTCCCCAGGAATCCTCTGCCCTCCTATCCATTCTTGCAATTCCCACGCCCACAGCGCTACCCATTCCTGGGAACTGCACCCAACCCACCCTCTACCCATCACCCATTCCTGCAATTCCAGTGCCCACAATTGTACCCACCCTGGGAACCGCACCCAACCCACCCCTTACATATTCCCAGGCAACACACTACACCCCCACACCATTCCCAGGACCCATCCCCGCCATGCATGATCCCCATCCTGGGAAGGGCAATCTCTCCCAGCTATTTACCAACCCCCTGGTACTCCTCTCACAACCCCTAGTACTCATATTACATGAGTTAACCTACTAACACCCGCTAACCTTCCTATTCTTATCATATCCTTACATTGATACTGTCTGCTCACATGTCTTTAACTACTACATTGGCAATGTCTACTAGAAGCTGAGCGGATCCACTGGCTAGGTCTACAACAACTACAAAACTTGTCCTGTGAGCTGTCTACTACACTACAATGTAGTGCCTCTACCTGAGTGGAGAGCTAAAGCAGTCATCAAAGTCAAAGATTAGCCCTGCTGCAAAGCAAGGAGTAAGATATAAGTAACTCACATGGCAAGAATCACAATCAGGGTAAATCACATTGCAGAAAGGTACAAATAATACAGAGACCAACAACATGCAGAGACTTACAAACATTTGATGAAGCCCATTTACTGAAAACAACAACAAAATGGAAGGTGCAATGTAGTGAACAGGAAGGACTCAGTATTTAGAGTAGGTGAACCACACAGAAAGATCTTGTGGTGTACCAGTTTGTGTGTTGATGGTGCTAGCTATGGACAAGAAGGACATTACCAGGCTTCCTAAAGTGGAAGAGGTCAACAAATGGATATTTAATAATAGACATACGTAAGTGCAGTTCATAGATGTTGGGAGAACTCTTGGAACTCAGAAAACACCTCTGTATAATAGCGGCAGTGTTAGTTGATATGCGTTCTGAGAGGTGTCAAGGTGAGCTTACAAGCAGGGTGCCTGACATGTCCCTCATGGCTCACATGGAGATTCCAATTTTCATTCCAGCTCAAATGTCTCAGTAATCAATGTTCAGGCTACATTCATCTTTACCTGATCCTGGCAATAGTATATAGCACAATGGGCCGAAACATGTTTGAAATGTTGAGTGTCAAATATGAAGTGCAGCCATTGTGTGCTATTCTAAGGCAGGGTTTTCCAGGCTAATCAGGAGATCTAATCACCATCAATGGCATCATGCTCTACCATATTCTTGAATCTTCATCATCTTTTCCCAAGTTGCTCACCAGACAGTGCAATTGTTTTTGTTCACAAATATACCTCAATTAGAACTCCAACCCAGCAGGCATTTGAAAACCTTGATCACGGCGGATCACCAATCCAACATGAATATTGGCATGGACAACCACTAGGTTTGGAGTACATTCTATGGTTATGATGAGCCTCTGACTTGTCTGCCAGTGGAAAGCCTGATGAGCCTCAATCTCACTCACTTCTTCACTCCAAGGTCAGCTCCTGATATTCCTGCCATCATTGGACCAGTCACTTGATGCCTATGCAAGATATGCAGGTACACCTTGCTGGATTCTCCATCTCACAGCTCTGTTAACATCAGCATTTTCCTAGTGCCAAACATTCCTCCAATCCAACCATTCTGTGGACTGCTGGCAATTACAATTATGCAAAGCACTGCTCTGCCTCCACCTTACATGCCCACCTGCAAAGGCTCCACAAAGACAAATATACTGCATGGCATGTGGCATATGAGGAGTGATATAAGAGGCCTTTTGGGCACCAAATGAATCATGGCCAGGTCACCCAGGCACTTCAGGCAATCCCCCGTGGTACCTAATTAGGGTAGTTACTGCTCACAAGTAATCTACCCTTAAAGGCCCAAAGACCATGGTCGCGACCAAAAGACCATGGTTGTGACCAATTTCCATGGTTGCAACCACTTGGTCCTGGATTTTCTTCCAGTGGTCGCGATAATTATTAGCATCAAAATGATGGCAGTGCATTGATGATGCTTAGCGGGGTCTAAGCAGCCGTGATACTGGTAGCTATCACAGAAAGTGAAGACGAGCAAATGGAAGGTGCCATGGACGTGGGGTTTGCTATGAGAATAGTGAAGGAGGATTATAGGTTGGTTATAATGGGTGTAAGTTCAGGGAAGACCAGGTTACTACCGTCAAAGGTAAATGGTTTTGATAGGAGTAAGTCCACTGCGCTAAGGGGAAGCTTGTATTGTTCCTCCAACAGACGAGGGTTAAACTGTTCAGTAAGCGTGAATAAGCAAGAGCGATCTCCAATGGAAAACTTAATATAAGTTTTGAGTATCTCCACTAGCAGCTGGTGTATGCGGAACTGTGAATACTGGAATTTGGTAGTGATGATATCCGTTAAGTTGATGGTTCCAGGGGTAAGTGGAGAAGCGGTATGGAGTTTGGCGACGTAGAAGAATGTGGGCGTTGGCAAAGTCGCCAGGATGGACAAAACCAAGGATAGATGACAAGGGTGGAACCAGGATAGGATGGCAGAAGAGAGAATATATATATGTAGAGTTTCTTAGCTTTTCTGAGGGCGAAAGATTTGATGCATTCGTAGTTCGTATCATACAGGTTTTAAGTAAGTTGCTAACTACTGATAGGTAATGTGTTAGCGGACAGTAGATTTAGTATTTACAATTTTTTGATGCATTCGTAGTTCGTATCATACAGGTTTTAAGTAAGTTGCTAACTACTGATAGGTAATGTGTTAGCGGACAGTAGATTTAGTATTTACAATTTTTCTAAGAAGGCTATGTACAGTGTCCATGTGGAGCAGATACATAACGATGCTTCCAGGAGGTGTTTTAGATGTATCTAGGTCGTGTGGGGATATATATTTTGTAAGTGATTAGAAACGGATGATCATATCGAGAGGAAAGATGAGAAAATATAAGCGGAAATATGAAGGGGGCTTTCTGGTGGCGTCCACCCTTTCAACAAAGACTGGAACCGGAAATGATATGTGTTTTTGGCACCAACTCCTTAGCAGACGTGATCTTGCTGTTGCAGCGATATGTGGAAATGGTGGAAGGTAGTTGGAAATGATGCAATGCTGTTCATCTCTATGTACCCC
>JABCKT010006924.1:0-12951 GCA_018858115.1 Tephrocybe rancida | reverse complement strand
TGAGTGCCACCAACGGAAGTGGATCAACATACGTGGGCATGGCCCTCGTACAGCTGAAGATTCTTGGAGTACCAATATATGAAGAACATAAAATATTGACTGCCGTAGGCCCGGAACCCCGTAGATAGGGGTTTCTACAGAAACTTGCCAGACACCCCGCAGTGTATCCAATAGCCTTTTAGAAATTGAAGTAACAAAAGATGTGGAGCGACGCTACTCCACGAGGCCAAGACAAGTGTCAGACGTTCGAGGCACTGCTTCCCCAAATGGAATCCAATAAAGGTCGTTACAAACTACAAGACAGATAAGATATACATTTTACAGATGTGCTGATACCTAGTGTACATCGTACAACTACTCGGATGTGTCACGTTGGACAAAACATAAAGAAAATCGTGACGGAACAGAAGGATCGTCGTGTGGATATGCATGCATATGAAGAGGTCGAAAAGGAAGGGACTGTAGAAATGCGTAGATAGTTAGTTGGCTGGATAATTGTTGGCTAGATGGGATGGAGCAAGACCGAGATCAAGTCGTTATCGTGAGGCAGATTAAGGGGAAGGGGTACTGGAAATAGACATCTAGGTATGGTAGTATGATACGCATAATGATGCCCATCCACTGGTGCAAGGTGCAATGATAATGTCTGGATCAGTATCATCCCAAAAACACAACAGGAAAGAAATGAGCGCACCCCTACTTCCGGATCTCAAGTTCCGCGCTTCCTCTCATACTCAAGTCCCGTCTGGATGCTCTTCAATACATCAGTAACGACTTCTCTGTTTTCCGCTCCAGGGAGGTGCGTCAGCTTCGCCGCGCGGTGCCTCCTCGTTTCGGCGTCTTTTGCTTCAGAGTTTGGTATGGTCACACTGTACTCGGACGAAACGGAGATTATGGATGTTCGCGTGGGGAGGGACCGCCGGCGCTCTGATTTGATGGAAGAGGCGTTGGAGAGGCGGCAGTCAAGGTCGGATAGGTCGCCTGCGTCGAAGTACGAGTACCACCAAGCACATCAAGGAAGTATTTGTCGCCCTTGGGAAAAGGGTTAGAATGTTCGAAGGAGGAGAAAGATGGGTAAGCCCGACGTACATGATCGATGATATCATTCAACGAGTTGAGCGATTCCTGATAATGCGAGTACACGTTTCGTGTCCGTCTGTGCCGATCCAGTTCTTTCGAGTCGTTGCAACCTTTGAGCAGTAGGGCCTCACTCACTGCAACGGCGCCTGATATAAGCCTTCTTCCTCGTCAGTTCATCTTCGTTCACATTGGCCATGTTGGTGGGGTCTAAGGAGGGCAAAGCAGGAACCGCGTCAAGTCCCAGCACGAGGATTGTGGGGAGACGGGAGCCGAGGAAGCGGTGGAGTCTTGGGACATGGATCATATAGGGATTGTGCTGAGGAGATGAAGGGCGCCGTGGGCAGCCGCGCGGTGGTGAGGCGGAGGTGTCACGTTTTTCAGCCTAGATTAAAAGAGTGTGGCTGAGCCGAGGTCATCTGACAAATCGATGAGAGATATCGGGGAAGACCCTCTAATTTCGTCTGGCGCGAGCAAGTCTAGACTCGAACCATTGGTTGTCTTAAGCCCGGAAGTTATCACAATGTTGAGTGAGTGTTGATGTTTTTTTTTGATCACTCGGGCGAGAGCCGGACCGTAATACGTAACTTGCAAGGGATGACATCATGGACAAAACAGGGTTTGTCATTTCGCGAAATTGGAAGTTGTTCTTTCTTCTGCCTCATATTGCTCGTCATGGCATGATCGATATCCCCATGGCTGGCATCTTCTTAGGCTTTTCTCCACTGGCACACTCGAGAGATACTGACACATGTACACCGACGGTGCCCTCACTCACGTATAACGCGTTCAAGTTGATCTTCTCCAGGACCCGCACCTCCCAATCATTCCGAGTTTGGAATTCCTCAACATGTATTCGAACCCTCACTCGTCGCGCACCGCCTCTGCCTCCATCCTTGTAATTGCGGCCCGTCCATGTCCACGGGGAAGGTCTAATCACGTCTACGTCGCCGCTACAACAGGGACACCGTTCAACCTGCTGTCTCCAGCTCCTCCCTCACATCTAAACCATGCCACGAGATCTTCACTGGCCCATTCCTCCCTTCCTGCGACCGTCCCACGCTACCGACTGAGCCAACACGCCAAACAAACCCGACCTGACACCGGCATGTATACATGATCCGTCGCGCTGATCTTGTTCCTCGTGACGTGCATCTTCCAATCGAGCATCTGCGATCTACCGGACTCCCCTGTACTGCTACTACCACTAGGACCCCGTCTTGTCGCCTTGCCTTCCTTGGCCGACGATACCGGTACCGCGCCGTCCAGTCGCGTGTTGATAGGGAGGGGAAGGGACACATGAAGGCCCGGGGGAAAGCGATGGGAGGACTAGGGACTCGGGATACCGCTCTTAGTTTCCCATTCACTCACGGGTCGTTCGAGCTCCTTCCCTGCGATTCTCAAGCGCGGGTACCGAAACACCGGGAAAGCCGCACCCACCCTCACAATGATAGATGTATCGCGCAATATCCTAATCCAATCCAGACCTCCCACAGGTACTATTACTATCCTGTCGCCGCACCGGCACCACGGTCCTCCAGATACAAGATACAATATACAGTGGTTCACTGGCCAACACCGCTGCCTCCGATCTACACTTACAGTCTACTTATGTAGTCGCAGTACAAATCCGGCCCATATACATGTCAAGGGCCGACTAGCACTACCGCACAGGGTCAAAGTCAATTCAACACCGGAAGTTGCTGCGAGTGAGTACAGCACCAGTAAGGGAGAGATATCGGAGCCGTTCGGCTGTGGGATGGGTCCGGTAGTTTGGCGTTATGGGTGTGGGTACAAGTTACCATGCGCGGGTCGACAAGATACTTACATATGTATGTGATCTGCAGCTCCCCATCATGCGTGCCCCCCAACCCATCCTTTCCTCGCTTTCTCGCTTTCTGTCACAAATAAACGGATACCAGTCGAACACCCGGACACACTGGGGGCATGTGGGCGAAACGAGTAGCATGTGCCTCTGTGGGTGGGGTCATCCTTACTATTAACTTCCATGGTTCCTTGAGCACGGACTCTCCTGGTGATAAGTGGCGCTACACCCGCGGGAGCTCACAGGCGATGGACTTACCTTGACCCATGTTTTGTTCCATGACAATCCCAATGGGACTCACTTCTGAGCATCTATAACCGCACGCTTGGTAACAGTTTTGAACCTACCAGCTGAGGCAACAACTAGTCTCTGAGCCGGAAAATCGATTGTTGCTGCGACGGGTGTAGCTTCGACTTACTCGATATGCCGAAGTGCCTAGTTATAAGTCGTTAGGCTGTGGCCCGCTGCCGGTCCTCCGTTTTCCTGCGCGTCTGAGACGCCCATCACAACGTGGTACATCCTCCTCTCCTCGCTTCTTCATCGTCATCTTCATCCTGCCATAAACGAGAGCCAGCTCCGAGCGCCAGATGTAAAGAGAATTTGAAAGAGGCAAATCGACCTCCGAGCTACGATGCACACCTGAAGGCTGAGAATATTGAGCCTGACCTCACCATTATTACTCGTAACTACTTACATTAGAATTGTAAGCTGAATTCCCTCGCACGCTGTATATTATCGAATATATCAAAAATGAGGTATGTAAGAAACCCAGTCGACGGGGGTATAGATGCCTGGGTTTGGGCTTCTCGGGGGCACAAACATCTCTACTAGAAGGATCAGGCGGGCCAAAGGATAGACTACAACAGATAGCGCCCCAAGGACGAGCATAGGAGTGACAACGAGTTGTCGCAGAACAATGGAGAGGTGCCATTCAAGCCACTCAAGACCTCTGGTCTGTGTGGTAGAAGTGATAACGATCGGAACAAATGCTATAGTGATCGACGAAGCGCGCCACAGCCATCCTTCAGCCTCGGTTGGGAAATCAAACTCCCATGCCAGGCAATGTATGGCCCCGAATGCCATTGCCAACAAACAGGCAAGTGTCACCGTAACATAATGTTCTGCTTCTAACGTTGCTCCACCATAATACGCCGTCTCCGGATCACCGCCGATCAGGACTGCCCCGGTCCAGTCAACACATGTGAGGATAATATGTCCCAATGCCGTTAAGATGCTTGAGAGACCCGACCAGAGTCCACGCCAGACTTTTGAACACGTAATTTGGACATCAAAGCCAAGAAGTAAACCACGAGCTCCCGACTTCGCACGAGGTGAAGGAGCGAAGGATGCAAGGATATCGGGCGGCAAGGGCCACGGATGGCTATCAGGGCAAATGGAGGGAGTGTGAGGTGTGAGGTCGGCTAGAGCACGGTGGCCAGTTGCCAGGGCTGTGGATCCTAGGAGGGGTTGATGGAGAGCAGAGAGAGGGTGGCTGTCGGTATCAAAGCTAGACTCTGGTCTTGGACTAGGTCGGGAGGTGGCAGCTGAATCATTCAGTGAGTGAAGAGGGTTGTCTTCCAGATCGAGTTCACTAGCGTCTTCGGCGGATATGGAACCCGTGTTTTGGCTAGTACTGTGGGATGCCCTGATGATGATTGGGTATTGGACGTCATAGGGTTTGTTCCACCAACAAAAGTACGTCACGAAATTGAGAGCAGCAAAAGCGATCGTGGAGATTTCGAGCTCGGTGATGGGAAGATGTTGGATTGCACGTGCGAGGACCTGGAGAATGAACCAAGAAACCTGGAGAAGGACGATAATCTTTGACAGAATGTCCCCTTTACTCCGATCCAGGATCTCTTCTTCGGAAATTGTGATTTGTTTTTCAACCAAATAGGGTAGAAGATCATCCGGATCGTCAATGTGCCGTGGCGTGCGTTCAGATTCACAAATTTGAAAGCCACCCATGATTGCGAAGAAACCATGAGTCTGAGTCCATCCATAATCTTGAATTCGGCAAGGGTTAGTGGCCATCAATCAAGCGTTGAACGTTGCACAATTGACGTACCTTTGAGCTCGCGAGCTAATCTACGAGATGCGAACCATTGCCGCAGTGACCATAAAATGATTAATTCAGGAGCGATTATCGCTGTTACGAAGATCTTGAGGCGGCGTACAATGGGCCGCTCTCCATGTTGCGGAATGTTGGGGTGAATGGCGATCCACGTACACGCAAAGATCGTGGTTAGGCAACTCCAGATGATCCCCGAAATGCTTCTATCGTTGCATGACGAGGCGGGGACCTGATTGTCGGGTGATGAGAGCTGTCCAGTAACTTGGGAGAGGGCAAGTCCGCGCAGCGTCAGTGCAATGAGCATCGATAAGTGGAGTTTGAGGGCGATGGATGGATGGTGTGAAGGAGCGGCGTCTACTACTTGTATCGCATCTGAATATTGTATTTGGCGCAACACGAGGGCCACATTTTCCTTGGGCGCTAAGTTTCATTGCTTAATTTTCAAGGCAGCATAGCATGCCATACCATGCAAAAGTTAAAAATACCAGCTCTGAGTGCGTTAACGTCGTGGTATTCATTTTGTGGTAGCAATAGTCTGGGCTATGCCTGTTTGTCGAACAAGATTGATCGTTGATTAGTTTAACGGTCCTGTTAGTAACTGGGTTACTTACAGTCTCCAGACTAAACTTTAATACAGCACAGATAGCGCAAACGGAGACATTGTGAGCTCTAACGCTTCTTTCAGCCATGAGGCCCGTGACAAGATAGCTTCTTGATCTATGTGTGTAGCGCTAGAGTTGATGAGGATCGATAGATTGAGTTCGTCGGGCAGAACCGATATACACCTTGATTTGTATTGCAAGCACAGCTAGAAATCGTCGGCAAAGGTTGAGCAAAGGGTCTAATACACTCACTCTCTATTCTCGATGTGTTGTAAGATGCAGTGCACTGCTCATAGACGCCGTTCATGCACTGCCCATGCGCCCCGTTAGGGCGTGTGTGGGGTGGTCTGAGGCGTGCATGGAGAGCACGCGAAGAAGATTGGTCAGATGGTATCAATATAGATCTGTTAATCTTGTCCGAGTCAGTTCATAACCGGAGTCTTACATGCTACAGACTTACATCGAGGCTGTTTGTAGAGCATATCTGCAGCAAAATTCCCGGTCACTCTCACTTCCTCACGCGGCGTTCTCAAGACGTTGACTAGGAACGCGTGATTTGGAAGAGTGCCAAGAGTGAGAATAATCATATCTTGGCGCGATGGCCGTGGTGCCATTTGACGCTTGCACGTAGCCCCGGAAAGGCAATTCCGACAATTTCTGCATTGAACTGTGACACCGAACAGCCTCAGCTTGAGATGGCTGGCCGTGTTGCACCGTGAACACTGCTCGCTACGAGCTTCTCGTTCTTATGCCCTCAGATTCCTACCGCTTACACGGCCTTCCTTCCAGGCATTGTAACACCTGGGATAAGATGTTCCACTCGACACGACTGCTGAATTTCACGCATACACGGCACTCAGGCGCGACGGATGGCGTGAAAAGCCGCGTCCGGCACAGGGTGGAGAGAGGATTAGTGAAGAGTGGCTGCGTTCGTTGAGGGCACGCGACTGCTTAGGCGTTTTTTTTGGTCAGTCATGTAGCTAAATCAGTCAAAAGGGGGCTTTTTAACTTTGATTTAGCATGACCGCCGAGGAGATTGATGATCATTCGTCCGCGTCATTCCTCAACATGTATTCGAACCCTTATCCAGCCCTCGTCGCGCACTGCCAGCTCTGCCTCTCTTCTTGCGGCCCGTCCCTGTCTACGGGGAAGATCTAACTACGCCCACCTCCCTTCTACAACAGGAACATCGCTCGACCCGCTGTCTCAAGCTCCTCCCTCAGAGTCACATCTAAACCATGCACTGCCCGTCACGAGATCCGGCCCACTCTTCCCTTCCTGCGACCGTCCCACGCCCTATCAACTGAGCCCACCGAACGAACCCGACCTCACACCTGCATGGATACATGATCCCTCGCGCCGATCTTCATCCCTCGTGACACGCGCATCTCAATCGAGCATCTGCCATCTACCGCAATGCCTGCTTTCCAACGGGTACTGCTACTACTACTAGGACCTCGTCTCATCACCTTGCCTTCCTTGCGTGCCGCGACTTGGGGAGGGGAGACGTTCACGCCCACGACGAACTTCGAAGGGGGCCTGGGGGAAAGTGATGGGAGGAGTAGGGTTATCGTTCAATTGGGGCTTTTCCCTTGTATACAGGTCCTCCGTCACGTCGACGTTCGAGTCATCCGTGGCACGAGCCCCACCCACGCACTCCTCCTCGGTTCTTCGTTTCCGCTCACTCACAAGTCGTTCCAATTCCTTCCTGGAAAATCCCGAGCGCACGAACCCCCGCACAAGTCCCGGAGCACCGGGAAGGCCGCAGCTAGCATCCGAACATATAACGCGCAATGATCGATCATCCCAGACCTGCCACTAGTACTATCCCGTCGCCGCATCACAGCCCTCCATACGCACCTCAGATTAATACCCATCTATTCGCACTGGCCGGGTCCTGCCCAGGTCGAGGGTATGGGTCGACTACCGCAGAACGCACAAAGTTACGACTCGGAAGCGCCAACCAATGTCAATTCAAGTACGGCAGAGGTGCTACAAGTGAGTGCAGCCCCGGTTAGGGAGGGATATCGGAGTCGTTCGACCGCGGGCTGTGGGCTGCCTCCTACGTCAGGGTCGGGCGTTATGACTTACTGTATCATGCACGGCTCTAACATGGTACCTACCCCCTACCTGCATATACATACATACGTGATCTGCAGCTCCCCATTATGTAAATGACCTACCTCAGGCTATCGTGGATTCGCGTCATCCGTGCACGCTTTGCGTGGGTGCGCTCTTTGACTGTCGGAGCATCAATGACTAATTGTATATTACCCACAGACCTTCCCAACCATCGCTGTAATCGAGTCACGAGTTAGCGCAGTTCCTGTGAACTCATCCCATCTCACAACCTCGAATATGTGGATTTGGCTCATCCGAACGCTAGTGCGCCGCACTACACGTCGAAGTAGGCCATGATAACACTTATCGTCTTTGCACACCGACCTTGAAGGACGGTCTCAGGCACGGAGGCGGCCAGTGTCTTTGCGGGACACAAATTCGATACCATGTATTCATTGTGACTTTTCCTTTTGTAGGTCTTGGTCGATCTTCTTTGTATTTTCTCCATATCTCAAAAATAGATCGAGCTTACCGAAGTGGAATAACAGCAAGCAATGATGCTCTCACTACCCTCGAGCAACTTATGCCCACGCTAAGGTATGTCGGCGTACATTTCCCTCGCCTCATTCAAATGTTTAGTTTTGTCCTCAAGTAACAGGAAGTTGAATCGGAGACTCAAGGCCCAGGTAGAAGGATCGCCACAGGTGTGCATCCCCGTGACTACGTACCGATTTGCACTCGTTGTAGATACCGCCACAGCTGTCGAACCGACTACCCGTTGTAAGTCATCACCGACCTCATATGTCCATGTTATTGCTGACGAGCTGCTTTCTACCTAGAGGATGAATGCCCTCATTTTTATATAATCTATATCTGTCAGCGCACTGCACACCCCCACTCAGCCTGCACTGAGGGCTCGAGATTACATGGTTCCATGGTGTAGTAATACGGATGCTCATGTGCCCCCACTCCCCGTGATACTGACTGCCAAGACATTTCTTGATATGTGGTAACTTAAAGGTTCCCCCTCAATATATCGTATATCGTTTATCGTGAATAAAGGATAAATTATTCGTAACTACGGGGCCCGTAAATCTACCTCCCGAAGATAGGTATACGATGACTGGATACGAGATTTCAGCCCTTATTGGCCTCAAAAGATGAGCGGCTCGACCAGTGATTCGAGTAGATGACGCACCATTCAGGCAGAGGCTGTTGAGACCATCGTTCGCTCGAACTTAAGATGCTGGAGAGTTGACTGTACAAATAGCGATCGCACAGAACCTCGGTTCTTCCTGCAGATCGAAATGAGTGTGTGGTATTAACATTGGAAGTGGATTAACGTACATAGGCAGGGCGCTCGTAAAGCTGAAAATTCGTGTGCAATTCTGGCAGCGTGGAGGCAAGAGGCGAGCTTGGTTCTTTTTCAAGAGAGACTTCTAGAGCAAGAGAATATGCAATGCTGTTGAGCCCACCGAGTAATAGTAGATAAAGAACAAAGGTAATGGAAAGCTGGAGGCCAGACCCGTCAATGGGTAAGATACATCATACCAGCAGCAGCGCGGGTTCGACTAACTGGTGAGATAAGGGATAACCGGCCCCGGGGTCGCTTCTTGGGCGACGTACGACGGCCTAAACCAAAGGTATCAGTGGAAGAATTTAATATTGGATGGGCAATAATGTACCATGCGAAGCATTTTCTGCATTGATTACCACATCAGAGGTCTTTACCCGGTTCAGAAAGAGCAACTTCGAAGCGTTCTTACGTTCAAATTTCAGGATGTGTAGGTCTGGAATCCAGGGGTAGACTGTTGGCTGAATTTCGGCCGAAAGCCACTATGGTAGAGTTTCCGGGTGTCGACGAGTTTCGCAGAAGTTGTGGGATATATAGCCCGTCCCGGGAAGCCAGTCATACAGTATGTACTTCGTCGTGATACGCAGCACTCGAGGGAGAAACGTTCCTGTGCCCGAGGTCCGAGAGCTCATGACCTTCTCGCCGTGAATATACGAGAGCCATGGCGCAAAATAAAGGGGGAGATTGATTGAATCCCGAATGTCGTTAGGTGGTGGATGTGACTGCAGATGCTCAGATGGCCGCGAGGGGAGGGGGCTAAGGCATCTATAACTTGCACAGATTCGTCGTCTAATGCAGATTCAACACCTACAGAATGTCATCGTCAGATGCACAAAAGACTGCCATGTTAAAAAGACTCACAATGACGTCCTAGAGATCTCCTGCCCCTCGCACATCTTCCTAACCATCCCAAGAACCCCCACCGTCCTCCTTATCGAGATTCGGGTCTCCGAAAAGTTCGTCCATCGCGCATTCTCTAAGTTGACAGTTGGCGGGAACAGAGAGCTCCATGCCCCTCGGATGGGTCCTACATTATTGAAGGGCACGGTGGCACTCAGGTAGTAGCACCCTCTCATTGAGAATATGAGAGCTACGATCCTCTGTTGAGGTCCTGGTCTGCAGCGATTCCAGAGATGGCTAAAGGAATGTACGACATGAGTCGAGAGATGGGAAGGAATTTGAAGTATGATGGAGTACGTACGGAGCCTAGCGGGCGTAGTCAATCGTCCGAAATGTGCTGGCGCGTGCGGGGCTGCGGGGGTTGGGAAGTCGAACGTGGCATTCGAACCAACCTTTCCTCCGTGAGTTCGGCCTCGTGAAACCAATGGTATGGTATTTTTGCGTTAGGAGAGGCTGTTAGTGCACTGTTAAATAATCGTTGGCTTAGCTTGGTGATACAGAAGAAGGAAGGGGGATTATTACCTGAGCTGTAGCTTATAACTCATGCCCACCCGTCGTCCGACATGATTGGCCGCTTGTAGGTAAAAGGTGGGACAGAGTTCCTAGCTCGTAAATATGGGGCTGAGCGATATAGTATGTTTGAAGTTGTCCGGGATGTGTTTCTTTGAGGCCGGGGATAATTCGAGATTGTAGCTCGGGAGCGCGGACTCGAGAGGTAACTTCAGTGAGAAATTAGGCACGACACTTGCATAACTGACATTTACTCCCCACATATAGCTCAAGACCCCAATCCTTGATAGCTCCTTGAATCCGCCTTGTTCTCCACACTGGTCGACAGGGCGACTAAGACGATAATTTAAGATGATGTTAGTAAGTAAGAACAGAGTGTCGCCTCACAAGACTCACCTGGAAGTATTATGAGGGATGCGGGCTAGGGGATCATTAGCTCAGCACTCAACGGAGAACAACTTGGCAAAGAAACAGAATCGGAGTCACTTCCCAATTAGGCAGGTCCTTGGGTGTGCTTCAAATCCCGCTTGGAGACAGTTCTGAACCTACCAACTGAGGAAACGATTAATATCTTCGAGCCGGAAAATTGATTGGTGCTGCGACCGGTGTGGCTTCGACTTACTCGATACGAAGTTTCAAGTTATAAATAAGTTATCAGACTGTGGCCCGCTGCCTGTATCTCCAGGTCCTCCGTTTTCCTGCGTTTCTGTGGCACAATGCGGCACATTATCCTCCTCTTGCTTCTTCATCGTCATTGTCATCCTGTCATAAACGAAAGCCAGCTCCGATCACCAGGTGTAAAGAGAATTTGAAAAATGCAAATCGACATCCGAGCTACGATGAACACCTGAGAATATTGAGCCTGATCTCACCGTTGTTACTCATAACCATTTACATTAGAATTGAAAGCTGATCTCCCTCGCACGTTGTATATTATCGAATGTATCAAAAATGAGGTATGTAAGAAACCCAGTCAACGGGGGTATAGATGCCTGGGTTTGGGCTTCTCAAAAGGACAAACATCTGTACTAGAAGAAGCAGGCGGGCTAAAAGATAACCTGCCACATACAGATTCTCAAAGGCGCCCATGGTAACGGCAACACGTTGTCGCCAAAGATTATGGAGGCGCCATTCAAGCCAGAGAAGGTAAAATGCGGCAGACATGACAACAAACGGAACACACGCTATGGTGATCGACGAAGCACGCCACAGCCATCCTTCAGCCTCGGTTGGGAAATCAAACTTCCACGCGAGACAATGTATGGCCCCAAATGTCATTGCCAACAAACCAGCAAGTATTTCCGCAACAGAATCTTCTGCCGCTAACAGTGCTCCTCCATAATATGCTGTCTGTTGACGGCCGATCAGGATTGCCTCGAGCCAGCTATCATAGGCAACGGATATATATTTCGATGGCGTCCAGATGCTTGAAAGACCCGACCAGAGTCTACGCCGGACTTTTGAACATGCAGTACGGACATCAAAGCCATGCAGTAAACCACGAGCTCCTAACTTCGCAAGAGGCAAAGGAGCGGAGGATGCAAGGGTATTGGGTGACAAGGACCACGGATGGCCATCAGGGCAAATGGAGGGAATGTGAGGCGTGGAGCTGGCTAGAGCACGCAGACCAGGTTCCAGTGCTGCGGATTCTAGGAGAGGGTGATGAAGAACAGAGAGTGGGTGGCTGTTTCTGTCAAAGCTAGTCCGGGCACCCATCAATGACTGTGGTCGTGGGCTAGGTCGGGAGGTGGCAGCTGAATCGTTTTGTGAATGAAGGGGGTTGTTTTCCATATCGATCTTAGTAGCATCGTCTGCAGATATGGGATAAGTTTGTTGGCTAATACTGCAGGATGCGCTGATGGTAATCGGGTATTGGACGTCATAGGGTTTATTCCACCAACAAAAGTATGTCACGAAATTGAGGGTAGCAAAAGCGATCGTGGCGATTTCGAGCTCGGTGATAGGAAGATGTTGGATTACACGTGCTAGGACCTGGAAAATGAACCAAGAAACCTGGAGAAGGACGATGGCCTTTGACAGAATGTCCCCTTTACTTCGATCCAGGATATGTTCTTTGGAAATTGTGATTTGCTTTTCAACCAAATAGGGTCGAAGATCACCCGTCTCGTCAACGCGCCGTGGCGTGCCCTCAGATTCGCAAATTTGAAAGCCACCCATGATTGCAAAGAAACCATGAGTCTGAGTCCATCCATAATCTTGGATTCGGTAACGGTTACTAATCATCAATCAAACATTGAACATTAAATGCTGTACCTTTGAGATCGCGAGCTAATCTACGAGATGTGAACCATTGCCGGAGTGACCATAAAACAATTAATTCAGGAGCGATTATCGCTGTTACGAAGATCTTGAGGCGGCATACAATGGGCCGCTCTCCATGTTGCGGGATGTTGGGGTGAATGGCGATCCACGTACACGCAAAGATCGTGGTTAGGCAGCTCCAGATGATGCCCGAAATGCTTCTATCGTTGCATGACGAGGCGGGAACCAGATTGTCGGATGATGAGAGCTGTCCAGTAACTTGGGA
>JABCKT010006923.1:0-12966 GCA_018858115.1 Tephrocybe rancida | reverse complement strand
CCGCCATTCCTGTTGGTATCCAAGAAGGTTCCGAGGTGGGCGACGTGGCAGAGGAAGAGCTGTGGGAGTTGGTCAGCATGGAAGATTTCACAATGGCAGCTGTCACCAAGGGCACCGAAGGCTTGATGCCTGATTATGCAGAGGTGAAGAGACGCCCTGATTGGCTGCGCTGGCAGGAAGCTATGAAAACTGAATGGAACAGTCTTCAGGCTAATGGCACTTGGGAAATTGTGGAACACCCTCCCCCAGGTACCAACATTGTCGACTGCAAATGGGTTCTTTGCATCAAGAAGAACATGGCTGGCGAAATTGAGAAGTACAAGGCCAGGCTAGTTGCAAAGGGGTTCACTCAGATTCATGGCGTCGACTTCTACGAAACGTACGCACCTGTTGCCAAACTTGCTTCTTTTCAACTTCTCCTTGCGATTGCAGCACGTAATGGTTGGCCCATTGACTCATTCGACTTCGACAGCGCATTCCTCAATGGAAGGCTGGACGACAACAAAGTTGTCTACCTCGAGCAGCCCGCGGACTACGCACAGAAAGACCGTCATCAATATGTGCTCCGCTTGCACAAAGCGCTGTATGGTCTTTGTCAGGGGGTGAAGAACTGGTACGACGCACTCTGTGAGGTGCTCGCTGACCTGGGGTTCTTGCATGCAGAGGCCGATCACAGTGTCTTCTACAAACACGTGGGGAGTGAGATCATCATGATTGCAGTCCATGTTGATGACTGCATGGCAACGGGGAGTTCTATGAAACTTATCAATGAAGTGAAGTCCCAGCTCAATGAAAAGTATAAACTCACTGACCTTGGTCCTGCTACATGGCTCCTTGGCATTCAAATCCGCCGCGACGTCAACAAACGCACCCTATCCCTTTCCCAACATGCCTATATTGAATCTATCCTCACCCGCTACAACTTCAATGACTTAAAGCCCGCTGCAATGCCCATGGATCCGAATGCGCCACTCACGAAGTCCCAGTCGCCTATGAAACTCGAGGACATCGCTCGCATGTGAAATGTCCCATACCACGAAGCTGTTGGCTTGCTAATGTACGCTGCGATGGGAACTAGGCCCGACATTGCGTTTGCCACATCTACAGTTGTGCAGTTCAATGACAATCCGGGTTGGGCGCATTGGGAAGCTGTGAAACGAATCTTTTGTTACCTATTGGGTACGAAAAAGCTGGAGTTAGTATATGGAGGGGGAGAAAAGAGGGGACTTGAGGGTTTTGTGGATGCTGATGGAGCCTCACAGGAGCACAGGCATGCAATCTCAGGATATGTGTTCCTTGTGGATGGAGGAGCAGTGTCGTGGTTGTCGAAAAAGCAGGAGCTCGTCATGCTGTCAACAACTGAGGCTGAGTATGTGGCTGCGACACATGCGGGAAAAGAAGCAATGTGGCTGCACAGATTGATCAGTGAGATCTTTTGACCTCTCACGCAGCCCACCACACTCTACAGCGACTCGCAATCCACCATCGTGCTCACCAAGGATGGCCACTACCACGCCTGAACAAAGCACATTGACATTCGTTACCACTTCATCCGTTACATCATCAAAGCCGGATCCATCAAATTGATCTATGTCCCAACTGACGAATAAACCGCCGACACACTCACGAAAGCCCTTCCCTCCGTGAAGGCAAAGCATTTCGTGCCCGTGCTTGGACTATTGACAGTTTGAGGGGGAGTGTTGGAATGACAACCCATTGTGCTAGCCTAAGCACAGCACGCGACGGTGTCTAGACTTGAATACCGGTACAGTGATACAAATCTACTGTTTTTACTTATCTTTCGATAGCGTGCACGCGCATGCGTGCGCGCCCCTGCTTACTCTTATCTCGGTTACGGTTGCCCAATAGATTAGTCTTATATATCTTTTGTGTCACGTTGTGCCACCTCAGTCCATTCTACATTGACTGAGGTGAGCATGACATTACTTACATTCCTTACTATTTCCTGACTGCTTCCTGTAGTGTTATCCTGTCCAATAGGTACTTCCAATACAACAGTCCATTCTACATTGACTGAACATTATCCTGTCCAATAGGGAGGAGTTCTTGTGAGATATCCATACAACAATGCTTCGTTTTTTGTTGCTATCGTCGCGCTAATCCTTTCTTTTGCTACCAGCTACGCTCACTCTCACTCTCCTCCCAATGTTTGACCCTCTCAAAACCTCCTCATACTGGCCTTCCCAACTCCCGAGCCCCGTACTGCCGGCGTAGCACATGCATATGTTACTGCGGAAAACCTGCGCCAATTATCATCTGAACACATTCTCATTCGAACGAAGGTTTCCTGAGACTCTCGAGCTTTAGGAGTTGCCCTTCGTTTTGTCCACTGAGACTCCACATGTTATGTTCAATGATGGATGGTCGATCTACAATTACGGTGGCGGCATACCAGGTTGTGGTCCAGGGCGTGGGTTGAGGCACCTACATTGTGATGAAGGGGCCAGTGGGGAGGTTATGACGTTCAAGGAAGAGCCCTACTCAACGCCTGGGGACCTTGTACTACCCATACCATTGACGAAGAGAACCACAAGACTGGGAGGAAGGTATTCAAAGTTGTTGTTACGAGGAGTTCATATGTTTGCGTGTCATCTTTGCTATCCTCATGCTAATGTACTATATTCTGCAAGAAGCCCTCCCTCCCTCATTTCGTTCTCTGCCGATCTTCAGCCATCTTGAAATTCCTCAGTCAGTCTCTACACATGCGCTGGGGACCCAAGATGGCCCTATGAATTCCTGGATGTTGTGGGTACACAGTGACATTTGCCCCAAATTCCAGAGCTGGGTTGTGAATGTCCATGACCTTTCTGCATTTGCAGGCCTCTCCCACCTCCCACTGCCTCTGCATTTCCTTTGGCATTGACAAACCCGTCTCGTCCCACCCTCAATCCTTTGTTGATCAGTTATTGAGTACGCTTCTTTGCCCATGAGGCACATTGCATGAAGATTGTGTGGGCAAGGAGTGTACGAGTCCGACTGCGATTGAACAAGGATATGTCGTTGTAGGCGGGCAATCCATGAGTAAGGGCAGATGTAGACAGATCCTCTGTACAAAGCATCAGTAGTAGGCAAAGATGAAGTTCTAATAGAAGGAGGATCAGTGTTGATCGAAAGGTAACACGAAGGCGTGAACTTGCGTCCTAGACTAATTACCACCTCTTAAGGCATGCAGGATGGATAGGTAGCTTCGCAAGGCTCTATGATGCTATACCAGCACCCATCCTGGCTGAACAATATTGTTAGGAACACATACAGAAAGAAGGCATGATGTGACGGTTCTGTCTGGGGAGACCACCATGATACGGAACACGAAAGTTAAGAGATTCGGGCAGTTCCGAACCCCAACGCCAAGTCCATGCATGTGCCAATGTCTCGTGTAAGCCTCCTGTCAAACTTGTGTCGAGGCTGGCACCTTGGGTGGACTCATCTTCACTCAAGCTATCTTGCGTAAATTGCTGAAACTGTTTAAACCAACTGCAAATCCGAGAAATATGATTCCTGCGGATAATAACCCAACCACAAAACCTGCTGCTGCCCCCAATGGAAAAAAAACATCTGTCGGCAAGTGTTTCCTCGATCAAGTCAAAGGTCCCAAGTCCACAGAGAGTAGCTCTGCTTCGAGCACTCCTGCTACCCAATCAATGGAGATTCGGACTGGTAAGTGTCAACACTGTATCATGTTGTAACTAAATAAGGCTCAATTTGCCTTTCCAAGCACACAGTGCAGCTGATGAAAAGTCATTGTTGTCTAAGCGTCTCCTCGCTCCATTCAAAGGTTCCAAGTTCATCAAGAGTAGCTCCGCCCCAAGCACTCCTTCTGCTCAACCAGTGGAGAACTCGGCCAGTAAGCGTACTTCCAGGCAGTTTCATGTACCATAAAGACTCAAGTGGCCATTCCTAGCTCCCAGTACAACTACTCAACTTGTGGCTAACATCAGTAAGCATACACACTATTTGTTCACGATTACTCACCAACAGGCTCCAGGTGTTGTCACAGCTGCTGCAGACGCCGAAGCCACTGCAACTGCTCAAGGTGCAAACGGTGCACATGCCTCATCCTTCTCCTTTGCTTGTCAAGCACTCACATTATACAGCCACAGGTATCATGTCGGCAATCAACATTGATCAACGCAGCTCCATGACCCCAGCTGGTACACATCAGCCCTTTACTCTTGCTCATCAAGTACTCACACCTATACAGCTGCCGGCCCTACATCGGCGACGAACATCGATCAACGTGGCTCTGTGACTGCAGTTTGTATGCATGCCTCATCCTCTATTTCTGCTCACAGAATCCTCACATTATGTATAGCCTTGGGACCTCCATCGGCGATCAATGCCGATCAATGCAACTCCATAACCCCAGCTGGTATGCATACCCTGCCAGCCATCTTTGCTCACCAAGTGCTAACAGCCTACACAGTGGCAGGTTGTACATCGACAATGAACAACAATGAACATAGCTCCTCCCCCAAAGTTGTTGTAACTCATAATGATCCCGGTAAGCATATGTCCCTTTCTCTCTTTCATCTACCATCACTCATCAACTATCTGCAGTCACAAACCCTGTTCCCTTGACAAACCTCAAACAATTTTCCCTGCCTAGGCCCAAGGTTCCTCAAGATCAAAGCAAGATCAAAGGTGAGCCAGCCTTATATCCTGGGGTATATTTGCTAGTTGTTGACCATCCCACAGAAGGCATGAATGTGGCCTTGGATGGCTTTTTGACAGCACTGAGGGTTGTCAAGGATTCCTCTGACTGGAACCCATTCCTTAAGGCAGCACTTGGTGGCATTGTGGCTGTTGTGGATCTGGCAAAAGTATACCAAATTTATGCACCCAAGGAGATAGATGGTAATGATTTAATCATATAGACTGTGAGCAGCAACTGGCAAGATATGAAAGATACATTGGATCATATTGAAGGATTACTGCCAATTCTTGAGACATCTGCAAAGCGCCTTGAGGGCTGGAAACACAGAGCCTGCCTGATATCCATTCCAATACATCTCATCAAGGGCTTCTTGAAAAGCTGACAGAGTGCTCTGATGGGCTTTTCATTTATGCTGCAACTGTTGTCAAAATGGTCACTGCAAATGATGCTGCTATAACTGAACAAGTGGAGGTTCTACAAGGGGTTGTTGGTGACAGCCTTCAGTTAGAGGAGTTGTACTCTCAAATTCTCAAGAATGCACTTAGTCATGCTAGGGACAGTGTTCAAACTTCTCAACTTAGAATTCTGCATACTATTCTTTGTGCAATGCATCCTATTTCAGATACAATTGTAGCTCAGCTCTCAAAAACAACAGTGGAAGCTGTTGCAACAGTTCTTAAGAAGCTCCATGCTGTGATGTACAAGGCACATGATGGAAAGATCCACACCTATCATGCCTCCTTTGTACATTATATTTTTCAATCCTCTAAAGTTGCTGAAGCAGTATTTGATCCCCATTGCAATGTCAACTTTCATCATGCATTCCTTGCACAGAGTTGCTATGAAATAATGGAGAGGCAGTTGTGCTTCAACATTTGTGGCCTTGAATCATCCTTTGTAAGGGATGTTGATGTTCCAGAATTGCAAGAGTGCATTAAAGACAAGATTGATACCTCATTGAAATATGCAGTTTTGGAGTGGGTGGCACATCTGAATTCAACCTCAGACCCAGAACAGACACTTCAGAATATACCACAACTGTTTGTTGAAAAACTGTTATTATTTTGGATGGAAGTTGTGAATTTGCTGGATGCAAAAAGAGAGGGCATGCAAATGCTTGATATGCTTGGGTCATGGATAAGTAGAGTGAGTTGTTGCAGCAAAAGGCTGTAGGTATACAGGTTACTAATGTTCTTGGTAGTACACTCCAAACACCTTGGGCTTATGGGAGGAGGCTTGCAAATTCTATCAGTTCTTTGTTAGTGGCTCTGCATCAGCATACACACCCCACTTGTATGTGTCTGCATTGAGCTGTTGGAATCCTAAGTCAGAAATTGCAAAGATTTGGCAGCCACAATTTCCTTCCATTCCAAAAGTCACTGCAACATATGTGTCAGCACATCTGATGACTATTCAAACCTCAAGTTCAGTTTATAGCATAGGGATCTCACTAGATGGCAAACAGGTGGTGTCAGGAAGCCAGAACAATTCAGTGCAGATCTGGGATGCATTGACTGGAGACCTTGTTGAAGAGCTTAAGGGGCACACCAGTGATGTGCAGTCTGTAGCATTTTCTCCAGATGGCAAACATGTGGTGTCAGGAAGTAATGACACATCAGTGCAGATTTGGAACACATTGACTGGACACCTTGTTAAAGACATCAGGGGGCACACTGATTGTGTATGGTCTGTAGTATTCTCTCCAGATGGCAAACAGGTGGTATCAGGAAGTGATGACACATCAGTGCAAATTTGGAATACATTGACTGGGCACCTTGTTAACAACATTAAGGGGCACACTGATTGTGTGCGGTCTGTAGCATTCTCTCCAGATGGTAAATAGGTGATGTTAGGAAGCAATGACAAATCAGTGAGGATCTGGGATGCATTGACTGGGGACCTGGTTAGGGAGCTCAAAGGGCATACCTATCATGTGCTGTCTGTGAGATTTTCTCCAGATGGCACACAGGTAGTGTCAGGGAGCAATGACAAATCAGGGCAGATTTGGGATGCATTAACATGAAACCTTGTCAAAGAGCTCAAGGGGCATACTTCTTCTTTGTGTTCTGTGGCATTCTCTCCAAATGGCAAACATGTGGTGTCAGGAAGCAAGGACAAATCTGTCTGGATCTGGGATGCACTGACTGGAGATCTGGTGAAGGAGTTCAAGGGACACACTAATCATGTGCTGTCTGTGACATTCTCTCCAAATGGCAAGCATGTAGTATCAGGAAGCCAGGACAAATCAGTGCACATCTGGGATGCATTGACTGGAGACCTGATCAAGGAGCCCAAGGGGCACACTAATTATGTGAGGTCTGTGGGATTTTCTCCAAATGGTGAACAAGTAGTATCAGGAAGTGATGACAAATCAGTGTGCATCTGGGATTCATTGACTGGAGACTTAATTTGGGAGCTCAAGGGGCACTCAAATTACGTGTCATCTGTGGCATTCTCTCCAGATGGTACACAAGTGGTATCAGGAAGTGATGATAAATCAGTGTGCATATGGGATGCATTGACTGGATGCCTTGTCAAGAGGCTCAAGGGGCACACAGGTTCAGTGTGGTCTGTGGCATTCTCTCCAGATGGGAAACAGGTAGTTTCAGCAAGCAATAATGGGTCAGTCCATATCTGGGATACATTGAGAGATGTGGTTAAGGAGCTCAAGGGACACACTGACTGTGTGTGGTCTGTAGCCTTCTCTCCAGATGGTAGACAAGTGATGTCAGGAAGCAATGACAAATCAGTGCGGATCTGGGATGCATTGACTGGAGACCTCATTAAGGAGCTCAAGGGGCACACTGATTATGTGCACTCTGTGGCTTTCTCTCCAGATGGGGCACATGTGGTGTCAGGAAGTGCTGATAAATCAGTGCAGATCTGGGATGCATTAACAGGAGGCCCTGTCAATGAACTCAAAGGGCACACTTATTCTGTATGTTCTGTGGCATACTCTCCAGATGGCAAACATGTGATATCAGGAAGCAATGACAAATCAGTTTGGATTTGGGATGCATCAACAGGAGCTCAAGGGGCATACTGATTATGTGCGCTCTGTGGCTTTCTCTCCAAATAACACACAGGTAGTGTCTGGAAGCAATGATAAATCAGTGTGGATCTGGGATGCATTCACAGGAGACCTAGTCAAGGAGCCAAAGGGGCACACAAGTTCCAAGCTATCTGTATCAGACCTCAGTGATAAATCATCCCTTGTTCATAGAGCTTCTAATATCTGGGTGTGGTCCTTAAACAAGGATACTGGCTGGGTTTGCTCCAAATCTGCAGATCAACTGCTATGGTTGCCAGAACAAATACGCTCATCACTTTATTCACCTAGAACCAGATTAATCATTTCTTCCCACCATCCCACCTACATAGTCTTTGATTTTAGTTGTCTTGGTACAAGCTGGGCTAAGATTGCATCCTGAATGTTCAAATAATTCTTTGATATCTCATGTTCCTATTGAATTCTCTAGCATTTCTACTTTTCAATTTGATATAAGAACTCTGTGATTGAAGTGCATCATTGTGTAGCCTATGCTTTCTTCATAATTCTTCTTCTTATTCTCTTTTCAAGTGTTTGCCAAATTCTCAATCTTATTGCTTTTTTCTTCCTTTGTTTTGTTTTACAGACATCATCTAAGTCTTTGCTAAGCTTTCAAGCTTAATTCAATGAGTGCAGGGTCTGGTTGCAAGGTCTGGTTGCTGCAACAAAAGCAACAATATTTTCAGGATTCTTAGTTGAGAAACCTTGTTATCATTAATGACCACATCTTCACAATGTAAACACCATTATTATCAAATGTATCAGTTGAATGCATTATAATGTACTGTAGGAGACATCTTATACAAGGTTTGATGATGACTTTATGCAATAAAAACAAACATCATAGGCTCAAATTTCCTCTTGGCTATTCATTTCAATTCTGAGACCTGTACAAGTAAGCTATACATCAAAACATGTCTGGAAGGAGAATCAGGTTGTAGGCTGGAGGATTGAGTCCACAGGATAGGATAGGACATATTATACTGGTGAGGGTCCTGTTTGAAACAACCAGTTTACTGTGTGATTTAGGTAAATACAAGTAAATACAAATATTGAACTCATTTGATGATATTTTGAGTTTCTGCCTCAAACCTAAACAATATAAATGGAAGGAGGCAGACAAACCAAACACTATACAACAACAAGGGCGGGATTGAAGAATATATCGGGAAAGTAAATGGGCGCCTGTTTGGTTTGAGTTATCATTTTGGTGTGTTGAAATGGTTGGGCTCTCTGTTTTCTGCTTCTTCCCCTCTGTGTCAAGTTTCTACTGCTCATGTTGCTCCTTTGTCTCATTATCATGTCTCTTGTAAATGGGCTATACATCACATTCAGGGCTAGGCCAGTAGGACTGGCATCAACAGCACTTGGTGCGACATATACCAAGTTTTAAGCATTTTCTGCCCCACAGTGCAACCCTTGCCAACAGCCAGAAATCCACCAAGGTGACTTTGAATATGACTTGCACTCTTGGAAATATGACAAGCAGTGGCCATCATGGACACACTTTGAATGATTCCAGAAAGATAAAGAAGTGACCAACACTGTTGAGTTTCAATGTACACAAACTAAATCTGTTGCTGAGCAATACCTATGTTAGAATTCTGGTTGCTGATTCTGAGTGCTCACAAGGCCCACTGACCGGAGTACTTTACACTCCCCCCCCTTTTCCGGGTGGAGTCTGGGCGGACTGACCAGAATCCAGTGGACTCTGGGTGGGCTCCACCTGGACAATGTCCCCAGCCAGATTTGAGAATTTGGCTGTTCCAATCCTGTCTGAGTACACCTGAATTCTGGGTGGAGGGAATGGACTCTGCAGACTCTACCTGGACTCCAGTGGACTAGCACAGACTGGTCTGGGTTGCAGTGAAACACTGTGCTTTACTCATTATTATTTTAAATAAAATAAGATAACACAAGCATGAATAGAACCCAGGGCTTGGTGAGGCTTAGTAAGCATACATGCAAGACAATATTACCACTGCACCAGCAGACTGTTGTAGGTAGACTACCTATACATAAACTTGTCACCTGGCTGTCAAACCACAGCCACTGGCAACAAATGAATTTGATCGCTGACAAATATATTTCATCAGCAATCAAATTTGTTTGTTTATTCTCTTCTGCTGCTACCGCCACCATCGCGTGGTCCCCAACCTGCTGCCTGACCCTCCTCACCACCCCCTCATGCTGACTGCCGCTGCAACATGTCACAGAGCCCCAGGACAACCCCGAGCAGGGCAGGAAGGGCAAAAGAAGAGAGCAGGGGCAGACCCCAGGTGGGGGAGAGCCCAGTGGTGCATCATCAATGCGCACCCCACTAACCCTGCCCCTCTGACACATACAGCCCCACCCTAGCAGCAATACCCCCACCACCACAACCCCTGGAGGCCCACCACGTTGCACACCAACCATGCCGCCCACCCTGGAATGTCACAGAGCAGCACAGATGCCCCCAGACCAATACCAACAGCCAACGACAACTGCCCACCAGGACACCATGGCACCACACACCCATGACCAAATGATGCACACCTGAACAACATAATGACAGCGCACCACAGACTGCTGCCACGTCAGCGTGCACCAGGCCCACTGAACTGCCTGAACCACTGGAATGACGACTGCCACCATGTCAGTGTGCTCCACACCCCAATCCAACCAGTGCACCTAACATGATGGCAGCATGCACACCTGCCTACTGCCCACTGCCCACCACCCACTGCCCACCACCCACTGCCCACTGCTCACCTGCAGCAATGCAGCGGGCGGTGGGGTGTTTTTTTTTCTTTTCCTTTTTTAATATAACTGATTTATTCTTATCAGCACAACATGACAGCATGCACCCACAACCACCACTGCGTCACTGCAACCCTGTTGGCCACCCACTGGCCACCTGCTGCAAAGCAGTGCGTGGTGGGGCCTTTTTTTTCTCTTTTTTTATATATAACTGACTTGTTTTTTTCAGTGCAACATGGCGGCGTACACCCACAGCCACCACCCCATTTAGTGTTTTGAAGTCCAGTCTCAGGAACTGCAAAAGACCGGAACAGAACCACAACAGGACTGGAAAAGACCAGACTTCCAGTTGCAGTTCCTGCGAGGACTTTACACTCCCCCCCCTTTTCCACTTGGAGTCCACTGGACTCCAGTCGGACTGGGTGGACTCCAGTGGAGTCTGAGTGGACTCTGACCGGATTTTGACCCCAGCCAAATCTCAGATTTTGGCTGGTCCAGTCCACCCATTATCCAGTTGGAGTCCACTGGACATCCACTGTAAGTCCACAGACTATGAGTAGACTTGACTCTGAGCGGAGTCCAGTAGACTCCAATGGACTGGCACAGATTGACCGGGCCGGGCAATTTCTATTCCCTATCAATATTATATAATAGAGAAAAACTTTTGCAAAAGGCACGAGTTGAACAGATGCACTCACAGAGATGACTAAGCGGCGAGAGCATGCAATATAACCATTATACCAGTGGACCGTTATCGATCAGTAGAACATATTCACATATAGTATGTCGTCGACCGTGGCACGTGCTGACTGCTACGTCAGCCATGTCAGCGATCAATATTGTGTTTCCCATTGTTCCTTCCTTCCACCACCACCATCGTTACCTGCAGCCTCCTGTGTGCTCCCACCGCCGCCGTCGGGCATGCTGCGCACCGCTCGACACTGCTACACAAGGACCCACAAAGGTAAGGAGACAATTCGCGCCTGTGCACTCACTGACACTACCCACCTCCACGAGTAGGGAACCACTGCCGTCGTCGGCCACGTCAAAACCCCACGAGGCCACAACAGCCTGCAGCATGTCACAGGTAAGTGACGACCACTCCCGTTGTGCCCGCCTGATGACCCCACCCACTCCAAGGAACACGATCACCATGATCACGACCAACACAGCCCACCACCATGTCACCTGCCACCACAACCACACCACACGATACGACAACGCCAGCCACACGACCTGCCACCACCACCATGCCACGCGATACGACAACACTAGCCACACGAGGTACTGCGACCCCCGCCACTGCCACGTATGCACCGCTGAAGTCGCCCCCACACCCAGACGCAACCCCCGCCACTGCACCCCCTCTAGCCTGGATGCCCAATGTCACCCGCACCACCATACACGTCACCTCGACCCCCCCGTCACTGCACTCCCGACCCCACCTGCACCACCACAGCACGACTGCTGCCACTGTACCCCTGACGTTGCCCGCACCACCACATGTGGTACCGCGACCTCCCACAACGAGGACCTGCAAATACGAAAACCAACCCCCGCCATCGTCCACACACCCCAATGCCAACCCATGCCCATGCAAAGACCGGACCCCCCGCCATCGCCCATGCACCTCAATGCCGACCCACACCCATGCAAAGACCGAACCTCCACCATCGCCCATGTGCCTCAACACCAACCCACACCCATGTGAAGACCGGACCTCCGCTGTCGCCCATGCACCCCAACGCCGACCTATGCCCATGCACACAAGTGCCTGGCCATCGACCCTGACCCACCCACTGACCCATACTAACCAGTTTGGCAGCACAGGTTCTGCATGTGCCAGCCCCATGCCGCCCGCGTGCCCCAAGGCAGCGGGGGTGGGTATTGCATTATCTTTTCGATTATATAATATATTATTAGATAGTTGAATGTATTAGTTAGATTTGTGGAATACAATGGTGTTGTTGTATGACTATTATATTGATAACTTTGCTCTGATGAGGTCTTATATGCAATTCTTTGGAGTTGAAAGTTTTGCCTTGGCAAATTCTCAAAATTTGCCCAAGGCACTTGTCTGTGCTTAGTCCAGGTGGAGTCCAGTGGAGTCTGGGCAGAGTCCAGTGGACTCCACTGGACTCCATCCGGACTCAGTGGACTCCAGTGGACTCTGCCCGGACAAGGGGGGGGAGTGTAAAGTATTGGTTCCTGCGCAGCAACCATCAGTTGCAGTTGCGGTCCCTCCGATTGGGGTATGTTCTGCGACCGGTTACGACCGGTTGCGACCGATCGCAACCATACAAACGCTGTGTATCTATCTCCCCCTCAAAATCAGTCCCTGGAACATCAAAATCAGTGAAGAACTGACCGAGTTACTGTCAAAACAGTGTAATAAGTACCCTCTGTATTGTTTTGACCATATCTCCGTCAGCTCGTGACCGATTTAAGACGTACCAGGCTGCAAATGTAGGTAAGAAGTATATCTACACGCTGCAATGTTGTA
>JABCKT010006922.1:0-13034 GCA_018858115.1 Tephrocybe rancida | reverse complement strand
TCATAGTTCTCTGACTCCAACTCCTTCACCCAGATCCTCCAGTACAGGTAATGAAGCACGAGGATAGTACCGACAGCGACGAACATCCAGAACATTGGAGCCAATACCGGGGAACCCCCTGAGGACGTGGCAGAAGTAGATGTGAAGACAAAGGTGTTGGGAGAAGACATGTGAATAGAATTGTGTTGATGGTTCAGTTTAGAGAGCCGATTAGACAGATGTCTCTGTTCTATGCAAAATTTTCTTGAAGCGATAAGAGCGGCCAGCGAATATTCGTCAGGCGGTGGTGTGTCACGTGATGCCGATGCGTCACGTCAGGTTTTCCAAAGGTTGAATCACCTGATTTAGTGATGACCAAGGTGCCGCTGATCACTTTGATTGCATATCGATATTAAAGAACATATCTGCAAAAATTAGCAGACCACTAAAATTCTGGCTCAGAACGAGGAGGAACTCATCAGCGTGCCGTGCTTAGGCTAGCACAACGGGTTGTCATTCCAACACTCCCACACACTCCCAATAGCGCTCTGTATTGCAATCCGTCGTCGGTGCCATAATTCAAGGTCAAGCTGAGGCCTCGGGTGTCGCTAGAACCACAGATGCAGTCCATGTTCTCGAACAGTGTCACCTCCCTACTGTCGGCTCCAGGCCTAGTCAATCCCTCGACCCCCTCCCGCCCACTGTAACGCCTTGCACGCCTTGAAGGTAATGGGGGCTCACTGTTCAGTTCTGCGATGTTGTGCCGGTAACACTAAAAAGTCTGGATCCATGGGAAGGAGAGAAGGGTGAGTCTAGATCTTTGGAACTCGGGGTTCAGGATAGAAGATGTTTGGGCTAATATGAAGCGAACGGATGGAGCGATGGGCAAGATTCTCGGAAGGTAGGAAAGGTACCTGTGGCATGGCGGTCGGAGACATAATTGACTTGAAAATTGAGTTCCTGATGGGTGGCTGAGGTATTCCCGAACATTGGTACGCTGTCTCGATGCGCCATTCCCATCAAAAACTCCGTGTGAAGGTGAAGAAACCTTCCGAATGTCTCGAAGTATCGCAAGGTGGACGACATCTGGAGAAAAATACATCTTAATAAAATAAAGATTAGATGAGGAAGAGTACATACCACGTCGAACTTTCAGTCCTGAGTGTAGAACGGTCGTACATATTCAGCCAAGCAGCCCGCACCCCTGGACCTCACAATCGCAGCTTTAACAATTCCACGATCACCTTTTCTACCACTCTGAGAACTCTCGCAATACTCTAGGCTCGACCACAACTGCCAGTCCGCAGAAAGCATAATGATGGTGGGGTCCTTTAGTTTATGATGCTGTGTTGACGTAGGGGCGAAGGCCATGGACGGGCGAGGCTCAGTGCCAATTTTTCAATAACCAAGGACAGGACGCGAGGTTCATCCAATAGTTTCATTTGGAGGCTGGGCGATGATCTTGGGAATTGAGGGTGCCCGTACGGATGAAGCGTGTGCTAGTGCAGCGGTGTAGGATCGTGATGGGGGGCCGGGGGATGGGAAGGCAGTGGTGGACACAGGTGGACGAAGGACGCTGTGAGGAATAGTGCGGGTAGCTGACCAACGGAGACTGAGCATGCCAAAGCCAAAAGCAGCGATGATAACTGGAGGATGGATGTGTGGCCTGGCTGGAGGATCCGGACTTTGCATCGGCTCAGCATCAGCTCAGCGTCAACAAGATTTGCTCTTTTCACCACATCAATTGATTTGAAAGATGATTTATTGCTACTATTCTATGGAAAGCCGGAGCACCACGCTTCGGAATTTCAAAACGGCATGACTTTGCCGTCGACATTTCTTAAGGCGTCACATCAACAACTATATTTTGATAATTGGTCTGCATTAGTAGGTGTACATGCAAGAGATAGTGATGCAAAAGTAGCAATATACGACGCCTGTAGAAGTTCACAGGGTGTCTGCATAAAAATATGAAAAGGTGCCAAGTCATAGCTCGACCTCTCAATCCGAAGGTAGGAGAGGAGGCTTAGAGAAAGAAAGCATGAGTCTGAAAGTTCAAAAGTCCAACAACTGTATGTAGCCTCGGATCGTGGCACATCCTGTGATGGGTAGAGAATATTTCCGGACTTAAATCAGTGGAAATATGCCAGCTCAAGGAAGATCAAAGGACGTACACCGTGCCACTCGATTTGACAAACATGTTCAACCGCTTTCGGGCCTTTGTCCATCCCCCTCCTTCGCGATTTTGGACCTCTATATACTACAATGAGTGCGACTGTCTGTCGAAAGTCGGAGCCCATCGGAGCCCCGAGACCAGGCGGCGGTACTGCACATGGATCTTAATACTTATTCACTGAACTGCGTAAGGAACTTTGGCTGTTAATGTTGGTCAATATCAGACTCTACGACACTGCGAACTTGAAGGAGGCTTCATATGGAGAATCACATCAGGCTGAATCACAATGGCAGGTTTCAAACCATACGAGCTCGTCCAAAGCTGTTTCACACAACATCAAATTCCTCTCGCCCACAGTAACCCTAAGGCCTATCGTAATCCTCCTTGATTGCAATTCGGATCCCGTATTTCGTGTGATGAGCCAAGGGGCTCCAAGTATTATTATGCTGCGAGGCCCACCGTGTATAAAAGGACAGATCTACGCAAGCTGTGACAGAATGGTCACTAAGTTTTCCGACGAGTTCAGCAGACAGATTGAGACTAACCTAAGTGAGCAGTAGTACAAGGGTTTTACTTGCTCCAGGTAAGGGCTGTTAATGGTTGGCCTGAGCTTGCAAACTTATGAGAATCGCAAGGGTAATATACATACCAATAATCTAATTGACGTCACCAGTTCTTGTCCCGGTGTGTTGTATCCCTTATCCATGCAGCCTTATAAGATATTGTGGACCTATACACAGCTGCCACGCGGCAGGTCAATGTCGTCGTGAACCTGAGAACATCACTCCCAGTCCTGTGCCCAAGAGCTTTAATTAGGACATTTTGCAACCGCGAAGACTGCGCCAACATAAGAGTCGAAGAAGCTCTGAGTCGATATCCAGACAGCCGATTAGCGTGTTGGAAGGAGCATAAGTTCTATGCTAATCATTCAATATCAGATCAACGACGCAAGCGTCTGGTTTCAAGCCGAAGGCTCCAGGTAGTGAGCGCATGTATAGTACAAAAGTTAAGGCAGAGACAACGATTACAACTCAGATTGATCGGCAGGTCATGCCGTTTTAAAATTCCGAAGCGTGGTGCTCCGGCTTTCCATACTATTCAACTATTCTATTTGCCTACGTGAGGTGCCCCAGGCTAATCCTGTTCTTTACGACCTGAAACGAGGTGTCGTTCAGGTTCAGCGAGAACCTGTCAGCTAACATTCGCTGTGTCGCCCGGCGAGCCGTGCAGATCATTGACGCAGCGAAGGGAACAGCATCCTCACAGTGAAGTATGACTGAGTCTATTCGATTCGAATGTTAGCAGAAGGCGATGGTTTCAGCACTAAAACTGACCTTGACCCCGTTTGCACGTCTCCCAACTTGTCCCATTCTTCGTGAATAAAATTTTCGACTTTGACAAGCCTCAGAGGCCAAATCATCGTAAGATCGGCTCTAAAAACACAAAGGTCGTAGCCCGGAGGGACACTTCGGGGACGAGGCGCAGTGAGCCTGATTTGGAAGAAGTCGTCGGGGGTGGGACGTGCCGTCCATTGGTAAAATAGATTGGCACGTTAAACACCGGCATGGCGACTCGATGAAAAGTCGGAGGCGTGAGATAGAGAGCGTAATCATAGGGAACTCGAGCCCAAAGAGGGCATAGAAGCATGCGGTATCCACAATGCGAAAGATCGAATTGCCGAACGACACCCAGCCAGCCTGTCTGTTCCTTCCATGACACCTTCCTCCACACTGGGAGCCAAACTCCGAGCCATTGACCTTCGCTCCATGTCCAAAGATGTTTGAGCACAATAAACTGCCCGAGTGCCGTTCAATCGAATATCAACCATCATGGGCTCGGCTCGGCTTCCAATGGTGGTCCTTGGTAGTAGTTTACGAGTTGCTGAGAAGACCAGCGATTGCTAGATACTCGAGAGCGCGCAAAAGATAACGACAGTGGTGGAGTTGTACCCAGGGCCACGACTATCGATGGCAACTGAACGATGCAGTCATTGGCTGTAGAGCGAGAAGCACCCACAGGACCATTTTGCTTGAAGCGTTTGAGAATCTCGAAGTACTTGAAACGATGGCAGCTATCGAGCTGGTGTCAGTTTGATTAGATATTCCCCATAAACGAGAATGGCATACCCAATGATTAAGAAGTTTCAGAACCACACCTTCGCGAGGTGACAGGCTTCTTGCATGAGCAAGTCATTAAAAACTTCGATCAATCGAGTGCCGATAAGAATGCGAGGACACACGAGTCAGTTTATCTGTAACAGAGTGTCAGAAGATTGTAGACAACAATTGAGGCGGCAGTCACCTTGAAGCTAGAAGTGAGGATCGGGTGCAGTTTGCATTTGAATGTGCGAGACGGTGTCGGCAAAGACCAGGGCTCGAGTCAAATCAAGGCCGGCTGGTGAACTAGCAACAGTTGCGATCATTTCACAGTAACTTTCCGTGTGCTGCAGCTAAAATCTAGACAAGACAATCAAGCCAAGGCATGTAAGATGGCAGGTAAAAGGTTTACCTTAAGCTTGTAGTCCCCGAAGGTTGCATTGAGCACAAAAGTCGACTGGATAACCACCGTTCTCCACACAATTGGGCACGAGACTGACTGAATTGAGGGCAGCGATGTCTTCCGAGTGGTATGGATTGAAGGCGTCGCGCGGATTAAGACAGGTCTTGATTTTTCAAAGGGTGGAAATCATGGTGGAAGCGCAAAATCTTATTTATGATTCGCAGATATTTGTGTGACCAATACCCTGGTGAACGACTCGAACAACGCACAAAAGAAACATAGTATATCTGTCGCAAGAAAAGCGTCAATAGGCGGTGTGCCATCGATGCATCGATGGGAAAACTGACCATATCGTGCCAATAGGGATGGACTGTTTAAGAGGCCCCGTAGTCTTCGTAAGATTAACATCAAAATCACAGATGATCTGCTCCCCATCCAATCTCAAACCAACATCTCCTGTGACCGCACCCTTGTTTACCTTGGTGGTAAAGCCCTCTTGGAGATTCCCTTCGAGTGTATCGACTGTGATTCTTCCTATCATCGGGTATTGGGCGTAGAGCTTAAGAGATATATTCAGGGTGGTGGGATTGTAGGAACCGTGCAACTATGAGGGCGAGGTTAATTCGGCACACAAGGGAGGCTGAACACTGCTGACTTGTAAAGCTCGAAAGCTAACGTTAATCGGTACATCGCTATCCGCATCCGTCTCCGTGCTCTTTGCGTCTGGAGGAGTAAACAAGTCATTGTTAGCCGTGACTCGCGGAATCAAAA
This sequence comes from Tephrocybe rancida, assembly GCA_018858115.1. Taxonomy (NCBI): domain Eukaryota; kingdom Fungi; phylum Basidiomycota; class Agaricomycetes; order Agaricales; family Lyophyllaceae; genus Tephrocybe; species Tephrocybe rancida. The sequence continues at coordinate 7,609 of JABCKT010006922.1, read as the reverse complement.
ACTCGAGGAAAGGCGCTTACCAGTGGACATGGTACTTGTCGGAGGTGATTTGTCGTCTGGTACCACGATTTGCAGAGCTATACATCTGCTGCATTAACGGTCCGATCCGTCTATTTCGCCTCCGCGACGATTGCTCAGATAAGACCCGGTGACTGGGGTACACATGGCCTGCCAGGCCTAACGAAAAACAAACATCCCCAGAAGGTGCTGGACATCTTCAAAATGAAAAGAAGCAGCACGCATCCAGATTCCACACTTCAATTCCTTCGATTGAGTACAGCTGTCGATCACCTGCTATCGCCCCGCTCTGAACCGTGAAGCGCTCTCAACTCGACAATGCTCATTGACTTATGATCGCGGCGGGGACTTCGTCTTATGGTTGGGATATGCACGGATCTGGTGGTGACGACATCCCGTACTGGTGTCGATGTAGGCAGTTGTGCGAAAGTTTGTTCCTCATCTCGAGTTGGGTTGGAGCGGGGGTCGGATGATAAATCTGAAGGGCGAGTCGATGACTTGGTTGAAAGGTAGTCGTAAGGCGCAATGTGCTCTCGAAGGGTATGGATGTGGGGGCCCATTGCATTGTCAAAGAACGGAATGTAGATGGGGGAGGAGATGGGGGTGATAAAATACTGAGGTAGGACTGTGTATATGGGGATGCAGAAGCACTGGCGTGCATGAAAGGCCCGGGCCAAGCGCAGCCCAGCTCTGCAATCTGGGCGCAGGGTAACCGCGAGCGTCGTCGTGCTGACCACACCCCATGTGGCAATGTACGGGTTGTCAGGGTCCATAGGCAAATTGAGGAGCCTGCTAATTAGGAAACTCTGAGAGAACCGAACGGTGCACGTAGTCTTTGAGTTTCGTCTGGTCTGGTCACTGAGGAAGAAATGAGGGGATTAGCGCGACGAGGGCAGCTGAAATGAAACCTCGACGCACGAGCTTCTCGTAAGAGGTCTCTACGCTAGAGCGATTTGGAGGTCCGTGGACATGTACCGTGGCGAGTTCGGAGAGATAAACCATCAGCCGGAGAGGGGGGTATGTACACACCAGGACCTGGAGTGCCTTGCGTGCATGAAAAGGCCCAGGAGCACTCTGCGATTGAGTCTCAGCGCAGTAATGAGCGTCGTTGTGCTGCGCCCCGCACTACGCCATGGAGTCGTCTGGGTTCGCAGGGGAATCAAGAAGTCGATCATGAGGAGGGGAATTTGCATGGGCCGAACATCGGCAACACTGGGGGTGAGGAGCCCCGCCGTTTTGGGCACTGAAAGAAGAATACAACTTAGTACGAGGAAGGCAGCGAGAACGGAATATTGATGTACAGATTCTTCATGACCATGACAAAACTTAAAACTCCTGACACGCTCCTCCCAGTGTGCCTGGGTATATTGTTATCTTCGTTGCGATGTCCTGGGCAACACAGAATCCTCGGGTGTCGAGTGGAACTGTGGATGGGGTCGCTCCTCGTTCTCAAAAGTTGCGTCTTCGTCAGCGATGTGGCTCCCTCAAACATCGCCAGAGACCGAAACGCCTTGGGTGCCGCACGGTAATGAGGGATCGACATTCCGTCTCTGTAATATCGCGTCGGCGACGCTAGGTTCATGCGAGGAAGGGCGACTATCGAAGGCGTATAGCTTCGAGGCCGGGATCGGGAAAGTGTTCAGGCGGCGAATTGAAGGCAAGTGAATGATGAGATAAGCAAGATGTCCACAGGTCACGCAGATTGAGTGACACAGCGGTCGGGGCATGGCTGACTTGAGTCTCGAATGATTAGTTCGGCATAGGGTATGGTGTTTGGGTATCCTCATACCTTGCGATGCGGCCTCGATGCTCGACGCTCCATCCAGAAAATACTCAGCCATCAACGAAAAGGTTCAGTCACCTGCATGATTTACTGTAAGGTGATAATTATTTGAACAAGATATAAGTATATTACGAGGGAGAGGGCGAAGGACAAGATGTGCTCACTACAGCGGGCTTTCGGTCGTTGGAGGTATGGACAACTGTACGGGTTTGGGTCAAAGATTCAGAAACATCAACAAAGTAGGACATGTTCGCAATTAGTCTTCGATTAGCCGCACGATGGCAGCTTCATCCAGCTGGCAATTGCGCTTTCTCGTCTCGCCTTCAAGCGTCCTTGTGTACCCCCATGCTCGTTCTCAACTGCTAGTCCGCAATAACAGCGCTCAATTGATCTTTCCCGCGGTGGTATGCTTGTCAAAGTGAGAGCGAGTGGCTCAATCGACAAGCGTAAAATCACCGCTAATTCGAGATGCGAAATCGCGAGACTGACTCAAGGCAAAACTCGTACAGTGGTCATTCTCAAAGCGTGAATACACCTCGAGTCAGGGAACGAATGGAATCGAGGGCGGGCATAAGGGTTGGATGGAACCTATTGAAACGCGAAGCGATCGTGCCCTGACGGCACAATGCTGCTCTTGCCGATAAAATGGTGGAATATCGCCAAATATCAAATGCATCGATGAAATTGTCGGCACGGTCTGTGTCATAGAAGCGATGGCCACGGCGGTGGTGCAACGATAACGGATTGATCGAGGGAGATTGTTACAGGGTGCTCCTGTCAAATGGCGAAACGCTGGATAAGTTTGAAAAAATTTGACAGAGACCCGATATAACGTTGATCGAGGCATTGGGCCCACGGGGCAGGGCGTAGGGTCCTAAATTCGAAGTGGATATTGACATAGAGCCAGCAATGTGTAAGATCGCCGCTGACCTCGAACGCGGCATTTACGCAATGTGTTGGAAATTAGAATGGGCTGTCCCCACATAGAGGCAGATGACGAGCGGCAAAAATAAAGTAGGAAATTACATGCAAATGTTTGAATGGCTCAGCGAAAAGTCCAAAAAGAGCAAATGTATACAATGTCCATGGATTCACCATGGGATCGAGGACTATGAGATCACGGGGCGTAGGGTATTGACATGCGTAAGATCGCCACTAAGTTGAGACGTTGTGAGATCACGAGACTAACTCAAGGAGAACAACACGTACAAGAGGGTTCGGTTGATATTGAAAAAGTTCGAATAAACATAGAGCCAGAGCACGGATGTAATGGAGAGCAGGGTGTAGGGTGGAGCTCGAGAACCTTGGGTCCTGCCAAACGGCGAATCGTAACGAATACTCGGCGCGAATGTAAGTTGTCCGTTATTTCGAAATGCGCGGGAGTAGAGCGCTAACGCGAACACGCGTTCGGCGCCTGGAGAGCTGTCACTGCCAACATTCGAGTCGAGTTGTCTACGTCGACGTCATGCGCACCGAATCAAAGCGAGGCGAGGTCAGACCCTGCAGGGCACTCCCTGCACGCAGCCGGCGGAAGAAGCATCGCAAAGCAGGTCCCTGACAGGTCCCATGTCCTCCGGATCGATACGGCTCGCCCTGGGGGGGTGTATTCTTAACTCCTTCCTATCACATCTTAACACTCTAATCCAGTGACCAGGGCGCTGTCAATGCGAATGAAGCCTTATTTGGGCGAGGAGGCGATTGTGAGGCGTTTGGTGTGTCAGTGGTGAGACGCAACGCGGAGGCCTGCAGGTTTACACGTGTGAGTGTGCGAATGGGATGTACTTGACGGGCGGTGGGCAGTGAATATGGAAGGGAGACAAGTGCGCGTAGCGATGTAGAGCGGGCGCAGGTGGCGCAGTGATAGCGCACAGCCTGTGGTGGTGGATATGAACTAGACGCGCCGCAGCCGGAGATGGCAATGACGACGGCGGCCCAGTATCCGGCACAGCATCGGTGATATCTGCTTACAAACACGGGATCAATAGCTGACCAATCACGGTTGTCCCTCTTTAGACTTCCCCTTCATCTCGACACGGCTCCTGGCTTTGGCCATGCCTCGCACCTACTCTCTCTCCCATCCTACAACCCTCACAGACGCGGACGACTCCATCGTTCTTGACGATCTCGTACGCACCGCTGAAGCATCTCGTCTAAGGAGAAGGGGCGCCATGCGCATCGACCACACAGGGCATGGACACCATTCACACTCAGTCTTTGTTAGTGTTGAGCCTGGTTCGGGGACGTGGGAGGACTTTGACTACGATCATGCAGAGGATAGGACACCGTATGCTGGCTCGAGGAGAACGAGTACTCGAACTAGGACACCCCGAGCCAATCCGCCGCCCACACCTACGTACACACTCTTCTGCGGCGCCGATGAGCCCGAGCCCGCTTACGAGCCCCAGGTCAACTCGGACCCGTATATTCCATCCATTCTCCCCGTCGTCTCTTCGTCATCCCGTTCCAAAACTCGATCCAAACCGGCGCAGCCCAAACCCAAACCGCGCCGCACCACTGGATGTGGTGCCCTTCTCCACATTTCCGCCACGCCCCGGCGGCGCTCATCGATTCCGTCTCCCTCTTCGTTTACTTGGTCTGCCTCTGCTTCCGAGATCCAAACCGGCTCGGTTGTCTCGCTGGACGCGTCGTACCTGTCGGATCCTACGAGTTTCAGAATCCAGCACGCACCATGCGGCTGCGTTCGTGAAGCCGTGGCGTGTGCTGCCTGCGGTAACTTCCTTGGTACGCGCCATGCAGCGTGCAGTGTTTCAGGAACCCGCTCGTGTACATTCTCCTTCCTTCCGAGTGCGGTAACCTCGTCCCCGGAGTACACCCCACCCCCGCAGGACGCCCCTCCCCAATCCTACCCCACACTCACACCCTCGTACCACTCCCCATCCCCCTTCGGTTCCTCGCCCTATGCCCCCTCCCCATACCCAACGTACCCACACACCTACAACGACCCCGAACCCCCCACGTACCCGCCCCTCCTCGACCGCCTCATCACCGCATCCCCCACACCCCTCTCCGATGCCGAGCGTGCCGCTTACCGCGCCCGTGCGCCCGTACACGCACAGCCCAGGTATTCTTACGGCTACGGGACATACGGGTATGGTTACGGCGCCGGCTCGTACGACCCCGACGGCGACCCTGTCGATCCTGGGAGCCCTAAAACGGGCGAGGGCGTTCTCGCGCCTGAGCGCTGAGGGCTATCTGTGTTCCTCGTGTTGCCTTGAGCACGCGCGGAGCCCGGTTTTGGGCTTCACCGAGGGACTTTTTCGTTTGTTTTGCATTGAATTCGTTCTTACCATCTACCTACGCCCCTTATTCCTACCTACCACCTTAATTCCTTCCTCGTCTCGTACTTATTGTATCCGCCGGCGCCACCTGCGCCGGTTCTGTATCCCATAGTTCGTCCATTTGTTCATTTGTACCATCTTACATTCCATTTCACGCTTACACTTTACGCTTACTTACGCTGCGCTCGACGCTGACGATCTTGCATATGCCATTAACATGTTTATTTACAAGTTTTTTGTTTGAAAAGTTGTGATTCTTACATAATGTTGTGATATACCAGGCACTGCTGGCGCCCATGGATTTGTCGGCTCTGGTGTCACACCTGAAACAATTTTTGCAAAAAATAGAAAGAATCAAAAAATAGGGTCCAGGCCCATAGGGTCTGACCCTAGTACCTTGTGAAATCAAGAAGAGGGACAACATGTTTTTTTTGAGCCTTTAGGCCCAGTAGAAACAATGCTGGATTAGATTGGATAGCACCGGATTAGATGTATTAAATTCTTGACAAACCTGAGATAATCAATTTGAATGCTTGGCTGGCTGATCACTGCTGGCGCCCATGGATTTTTCTGGAGAAACATGAGTTAGATACATGTTTTCGGGTAAATAATTCATGTTTATTTAGAAACAGTTAAAATATTAATTTAGAAACAGACTGTAAACATGTTTCGTGTTGCTGAGTTGTTTCTGTGGAAACAGTACATATGTTTCTCAAAATGTAAGGCTGAGCACGAGTCCCATTGACCTGCAAGTTGTCATGGGTTGAGCCGTGCGAATACCTGTAATGGCTCAGAGCCGCGGGTCCAGGTCACTCGTGGGAACAGGTCATGGCAGCTCCAAGTATTGGCCAAGTTGAATATGGGTACCCGCACAGGTACTTGCGAGATTTGTACAAAGGATAGGGTATACTAATCGACTCTACAACTAAGTATGTATCGTCATGATCGGTCCTGAGTCCATGTTTGCCTCTCCCTCGATAATATCATTCATCTCTGTCTCCAAGTCCAAATTGGCATCTGTGCTGGGAGCCACCTCCACAGTAAGCTCATGCAGGAGGTGTAGCTGTAGATATGTTGTTAAGGGTTGAATAATGAGAAGGAAATCACTTACGACAATTGCCCTCTGGCCAGATGGAGATGCAGTGGCATCATCCATCAAGATCTCGATGGCACGTGAACAGTGTCGGGCCACACTCATAAAGCATGCAGTCTTGTTGTCAGGTATCTCCAAGCCACAAATCGGCTCTTGTACAATAAACTGTGTGTGTGGGGCCAAAAAAAGGACTCTGTTGAGAGCCGCTTCCCATGTCGGTGATGCAGCAGTGTCATTTAGCTCTGGGTCTGCGAAATCTGTGCAAGAAAGTATCAGAAATATTGAGGACCATCATACAAGGGGCTCACCATCATCTGACTCAGTGACAGGCTCAAGTTCCAGCATATCTGAACTTGAATCTGAGTCGTTGTTGAAATCATTGAGGGTCTGCACGCCACCCATGTTGACTACATGAGCATGATCTATGATACCACCAGCTGGCTTGTGGAGTGATAGTTCTGGTCCTGGAACACACATCGAAGTAGTAGTGATAGAATTGTGAGACTTACCATGCTGTACCTATTATGTATGTCAACATCCAACTGCTTGAACTATTTTGTGCTTGCATGTCTCGCTGTTGATTACTGACAAATCAATGCTTATCAACATGCAATTATGATGACAGATGAGTGGCAATCATGCACACTCAGGAAACATGTGGAATCTGGTCAGTCTGTGGCCAATCGATGCATGCACAATGTGCCTATTGATGTGCTTATTGTATTACTGAAGTCCAGATCAGGGCCATGCTCAGGTTGGAGAAATAGCATGACCTACCTATTCCAAAGTTGTAGGCCAATGTGAGGGTGGAAGGCACCATCATGTGCTGTTCGGACTGAGGAATAACACAACCAGGTGGGCAGGGCGAAGGGTTCAATCGATTAAAGTGGCATGACTGCAATAAGATCATGATTAGATACTCAATCTCTGAGTGTTTACTGCTCAAGTATCTGTCAGTCATAGTTGGCGCTGATGAGCTGTTTAGCGCGCAGTACTAATATGTAGGTGACTAGTTTGCCGTAGTTAAACCACAACTCTATTCCTCAAAATAAGTACTTGCACACTGCACGAGACTCGGGGTGGTTCGGGGAGTTAGCGAGTGAAAACCGCTCTTTCAAACTTCAATAGTGTGATAGCAACCTCAATCAGATTCTTTAATGCAACGTTACAGTGGGTACACTGACGCGCGCAACAGGGGTGAAGCAACTTTACTGAGTTCTAACTTCTAACACTCTTTCGGAATGATATCTGGAATTTCTTAGTCACGCCAATTAGTCTTTAAAACACTCTGTTACTGCACAGTAGAGTTCTGATATAATTCGGGGGAAGAGAAACTGTCTTGCTATTGATTTTGTTACTGTTTATATAGGGAGCTGGGGAGATAAGATGTAACGAAAGTGAGATAAGAGATAGGAG
>JABCKT010006921.1:0-13043 GCA_018858115.1 Tephrocybe rancida | reverse complement strand
TGAAAACTTGGCGGAGGGTCTGTCAGGATGTCTAGCAACTAGGTGGCACACAACAAGCGTGAAGGAACCGCCGTCTGGGTGTACGCGCAATTTTACGTACTCGTTGAAACATATCAAGCAGCCTCTGAGCGTTGGCGTCTTTGCAGGCTAAAAGCTTTTGGTATTCTTTCTTGTTTGTTAAAGAGGTCTGTATCCTATCGATCAAGGTTATGTTCTGGGAGATTCTATGAGATAGCTTTGAACGCTATTAGTAGAAAAACAAACCTTATCACCATACAATAATTCTTGTTGCGATCGTTCTGAAGGGTCACCGACTTGTGTGTCCAGAGGACCGAGGGAACCGGATGATGATGATTGTGATTTCGTGACGAGGGTAGGTGGCTGCACCACGTTCTGTAGTGCATTCGGTCTATCCATTGGTTCCTGCGGCATATTTGTGAGGGCAGTTGTATCCAGGCTCGCAAAATATATCCTGGTTCTATACAGACTGAGGGGCAATTAGTACGATACAAAAGAGAGTAAGGATCTATACATACCGAAAGATCTGTACGATATGTGTGAGATAGGCGCCTTGCGCCTGGGCACAATAAATTTGATTAAAACAATAAATAAAAAATACCGAAAGAGCTCCCTCACCATTTTCCTGAAGTCTATCCTTTGTTCCGCCAAGAAGTATATTGTCAATTTGCGTCTGTCCCTATGATAGACATCAATGTCGAGGCTGTATATGAGGAAGAGTGAAGGGCACCACTGGTATTCAGCATCCACCACTTCGATGGGTAGCTTCATCTCCTGGGCCTTTGACTGGCACACCCCAATGACCTTGACCTCATCATGCATCTTCGTCACCAAAGACCTAGATATGTAAATCATTAAAAACCTAGTGCTCCTCGTGCTGTAATATAATGTCCTCTCACTGTTCATCTTGCGGCTGCGCTTTCCCGAGTAACCTTTTGGGGATTATCTCAGTCTCTCTCTCAGCGCTACCAGTGCGCTCTAGTTGTCGTGAGTTGAACGCTTCCACCTCAGCAAGGGTGACCGCGTCGTTCACGACCTTTCCAATGTCACGGCCTCGGTCTGCCTCCACGATGACGCAGTCGCCCACCCGAATGTCATGCGCCGGGTCCGAGGTGTAGAAGATGTCCGTGCGCCCGGCCTTGAACTCAACGATGAAGAGTGGTGGTGGGGCTGTAGAGCTTTGATGTGGAGTGATAGTAGATTGAATCGGACGACCTGGGCGTTCATGTTGATCCGTCTGCTAAAATAGGTTCATAGTCCGAAAGAGCGCGTTCTTCGTTGGTGCATGCTTACCCAGAGCTGGCTCAATGGAGCTGTACCGATAGGAGGCGCGGAGGCAGGCTCGATCAATGGGAAATGAGAAGATGGGGGTAGCCCAGGAGCATTGGGAGGTTCATTCGGATCGAGATTGAGCAGCCCAAAGCTGCTCTCAGTGGCTTGATTTGGCCATTGTCGTTGCATATCCTCAGTGAGACCTCAGTGAGATATAGTAGCTATCAGGTACTCCTTGATGCGTGACGCCTTAGTAGCACTTGCGGTGTGAGTGTCGGTCATGATGGGGATACCTATTAACATCAGATTGACCGTGCGACCGTAGCGCTGGAACTCGGAGTTATCCGAATAACCTGGCCATGGCCAGCTGAGCTTCATGCGCGGCTCTCCAAACAGATCTTATTTGTACAAGCAGATGATAGTCGATCTGTATTTTTATGGGACACGCATGTTGCTGGGTGTGCAGCGTGTCCCAGGAAGAAAATGATGTTTTTCAGACTTTGGGACACGCTGGACCCTTGATACTGATTAGATTGCTCGCAAACACGGCATCAGGAAAGCAGAAAGCTATCAATCTACTGCCCGGCTACCGCTGTTGACAGGAGATTTGCCACCCGACCCATTGTTCCAACTTCCACCCCCACTCGCCCCCCACGACGACCGACGCCTTCCCGCCCTTCTGCACAGCCGCCATGTCTCAGGGACACGCTGACATAAGACCGCCCCGCCAGCGGATCGGCTCGGCGGGTGTCTGACGTCAACGCTGCTTAACTTTCGAGTGACACCTGCATCTCTGCTGCACACACTATCGATCTCATATTATACGAGGAGTGCAATTCGAGCGACAGACATATCAAACCTCAATCAGAAATTCGCACACATGATGAAGTGTCAGCAGGAGAGCCATGCCACATCCTCCCCTGGAGGCTTCTCTAAGATGGTGTAAGAATCCGATATCTTCTATACACTGAACCATTGGCTGATATTGTCGAACCTAGGCCACGCCCTTCATCGTTTCGTGTAGGAAACTTGAACCAACCCAACGAAGGGTACGCTCATGTACCTCCGATCCTTTGCACCGGCTTACTATGTGTCTAAATCTACTAGCCTTGTGTATCCAAGAACTCCCATCTTTCCAGGGTAAGCAGCCGGGCACTGGATACTGGATAGTACATGATTGTGAGCAATCGGCTTTTAGGCCACCTCAGGTTCCGTATAGGGCTACACCCGCTCATCCAGAAGAGTATGTCAATCAATTGTATTTACCTTGAACGGATATCCATGACCATATTATTAGGCCCCAGTCACGCGAACCTTCAGCTGGGCAGCTCAGCCGTAACACCCTCGTCAACCAGGGGACCCCCGCTCCGACAATTCTTCCTTCGAGGGCACGCCCGATTTCGCAGAAGAGTATGTCAAGCAATTTTTGTCCACATATGAAGGATGTTCACGATCATATTACTTACTAGTAATAAGTCGGGCAAGCAGTCCGATCATGAAATCCTCGTTAGGGATGGGCCATTCCATGAAAGCAATGCCGTCGCCGAAAATCTCGACCAAGTTGACAGGTCGGACGAGAATGCCTCAAGGAAATTCCTGAAAAGGTGTGTAGTAGCCGTACATACCTGTCCTGACTATTGTTGTCCTGATTTTATATTCCTGGAGAAGCTCCGAGACCAACATCGACGCCGAGTACATTACTGCCGACTATGCCCACACGCACATTATAAATTGCCAGGCCGCGATTCATCAAACTCTTGCCGACTGGGGGTTCAACGGAACGTGCTCTCTACACTCGGGCTTTGACCAGGAAACCGTGCAGTTCGAGGAACCACAGCAGCAGATATACATCGTCCTGGATTCTGACGTTATGGAAGATTTGTGTGATGCATTGGAACAGGTGGTCCATCCGTTTCCAGCAGTTGTCATGACATCAAAGGACCTTGTTGGCGGGGAGAACACAGACGTCTATGATGCTGAGATGGCCTCCCGAGCATATGATGTCGCAAGTGACGCCGGCGATGGCCCACAGGATCTGGATTTGGAAGGGAGCCAAAATGAAGATGGAACGGATGTGGATAGTGCTACCCACGGGACTGGTAGCAATCATAGTGGAGGCGGAGGTGTATGTGAGAGTGGAGGCGGAGAAGGCGCAGGTGCAGGTGCAGGTGGGAGTGGAGGCGGTAGCGGAGGAGGCAGTAGCGGAGGAAGAGGAGGCGGAAGTGGAGGTGGTAGAGGAGACAGAGGAGGTGGTGGTGCTGGTGGAGGAGGAGGAGGAGGAGGCGGAGACGGAGACGGAGACGGGAGTGGCGGTCACAATAACAACGGCGGAGACGATGATGATGGCCAAGGTGGCCAACAGGGCAATGATGACAATGCGATTCATCGCAACGATTCCAGTGATCGCAGGGACATCCAGCGCGGAGACATGGTAGTGCCATTCTCCGCCACTCTCACGAGTCAAAATGGTCGGCAAACATTTGAGATTAGTGGTAGGACCAGGGCCCAGGTCGTCTATCATCCCTTCTACGTATTGAAGGAACATACACTGAGATGTCACTTTCAGATAAACAAAAAGCGTGCAGCTGGTGACAACGATGGCAAATGGTCGCCGCCCTTACTGGTCATTGACATCGAAAAGCTTCACGTGTCTTCCCAGTCGTTCCCGGAGAACTACAATATAAGTTTCTGCCATGTTCGTGTCATGGCATCTCAATGCCAGATGCCAGTGGTCGTCTTCGATTGGTCTCCACCGTTGGAACAGGCAGATTACTCAAACAAACATCAAGAGGACCGCACATCGATTACATCTACTTCACTGGGATTGTCTATGTTGGGGCCCAGCGTTGGTGTCGGTATGGGGGTGAATTCTACGAAAGGCACCGAATGGACGCAGGGGCCATGGTTCATCGGGTCGCACAGAATACTAAAGAATGTTGACGGCCTACCAGCAAACAGCAAGGGTCAGCTGTGGGAGTATACACCCAATTCGGAAGCAGGTCCTCGAATGCAACATGCTCACTTCGAACCTGGGCCCAGTATAACGTTTGGGCTTGACGACACTCCACTGACCCTTCCACTACTTGAAATCCAGGTCGCCGTCTTGTGGACCTGGGAAGCCCGTCGCAAATTGCCCCCAAAGCCAAAGCCCGTTGCAGGAGGCTTACCTGCTCGTCTCAACTTTTTACATCGAGTAGTAATCCGCATCGATCCGCAAGAACTTCAAGGAAAGGATGTAGCGGTTTTTGGCGGCAATAGAGTTAAAGACAAGATACCAGACTTTGACTCGAACCCTTCCAAGGAAGGCTCCCAAACATTCGACGATCGTCGTCTTCAGTTGTCGAACAATCATCGATCCGCCAAACTTGAAATAATCATGGGACAAACGGTGGAGGCCACGCGTATCATATCAAAGTGGTGGCGGAAGATGCGAGTGAGTAAATCTACACAAAGAACTCCATAAAATGTTCACGCCGTCCCACGTTTAGATTCTACCGTGCTTATCCCACTCCTGGGATCACGCTCGGTCGTAGCACCGGGCCCTTAGTGTCATAAAATGGTGTAGCACTTTGGACCGGTCCGCTCGCCAAATTGTTAGGAAGAGTTTTCTTCAGAGTTCCGTTTGTCCTTAGCTTGCGGGAGCGACCTGCTATCGAACCGTAGGATGCTCCATCTACCTACACGTAAAGTTCCAAATGTCTTGACATCAGTCTAATTAGCTATCTTGCTGAGCAGCATGCAGTTCTACGCCTTTGAAATTGTAATATCAAGTAACAAGAGTGCTGACTTAGCACCTTCTCAGAGCCATGACGATCCCAGCTATTGTGAAGTATGACTCAAAGGTACTGAAATTCGGAACAAAGTTTAATGAGCTCGAGGACCGCTGCGACAATAGAGAAGGAACAGACCTTGACTCTCTTCCGGATCGCGAGCCAAAGGCGACAGCAAGGCATTGAAGAAAAACATCCGGAACTCGGGATCTATTGAGGACCGTAGTTTGCCACCAGATTCTGAGGCAGCGACGTCTGAGTGACTGGAGACGGTTTACCATAAATATATTCCGCGAGGGGAGTGATCTAGTTCTAGGTTCTTTTTTTGGTTATATTCAAGCATTGTCTCAGATTTAGAAGAGGAGAGTAGGATTAGGACACAGCTGTTCCAGGCTTGCCCCAACGCTGAGGAATTCTATCGACACCGGTACCGTGATCAGGCATCTGTGGCGCGCTTGTAGTAATGTCACACTGGCAACCAATGAACTCTACGTGTCTCGGATAGCTCTCATTCGAGTTCAAGCAATGATCATGTCGTATTGAGTAGTCCCTGTAAGTCACAGTCTTCTGCATCAATGGCATGCCATACGTACGACGTACTCAGGGCGAACTCACAGCTGAGAGTTCTTCGAAGACTATGTAGTAGTATGAATCTATTGACACATACAGGACTGTGGGGCTCGGTCGGGCGTATCCGTGCGCTGCATGGTCGACGCTTCGTGCGAATATGAGAAGCGGGTACATGCGAACAACGCATGCCATTCATGATGCGAATTCCGATGCTAAGCGTCCTTTCGCGGATGTTAGATTTGACATAGACGAGCCCCACAGAGAAGAGCTAGAGCTGGAATGAGCCCAGGGACGCCGGCCGCGTATGTGCTGGACGGAATATTTCCTGTGAAAATCTTGTGCTTGTTGGAAATATTGTCGGTAGAAGGGGCCGTACAACTCACATACTTCGTAGAACACGCAACCTAGAGCATATACATCACATGCTGCGGTATCGTGGTCTCGCTGAAGAGCTCTGGCGCTTGCCACCTTATGGCACTCTTGGTCAGATAACCTCCATAATCCATGTCCTACGAATTCATATGTGGGTCAGAGGGTTTGCAATAGTCAGTCAGACGCGCCCCACATCATCCACAAGGATGTTTGTCTACAGAAATTGACATTTAAAGGTCACGAAGAAACCACCGTCAGTTCGATGTTACCGTGTAAGATGTCGTTCTCGTGCAAGTACAGAAGGCCTTGTGCGATGTCCATTGCCTTTGATGCGGCAAAAAAGAAGTTAGGTTTGTCAAAACAAGGGCAAGACAGATCTCACAGACCACTTAAACACGGGAAGCTGATTGGGTTTTTCTGCAAATAATCGTGAATATCGCCCTGGACCGCCCGCGGTGATAATGCGCAGATTCGATTTTCAAAGTAGAACAGGCCATACGTTTCGAGAATATTTGGACGTGATAGTTGACCCCAAGGATTAGCCGCTTTCGCACTTTGCTGCGGGAGCAAAACATACATGGATAGTATAATTGGAGTATTGTCTCGGCCGGGGGACTACTTAACTTCAGTAGATGCTGAATATCGTCTTCTTTCAAATAAAGGCACATCAACTTCACGCAACATCGTCGAACACCGATTTGAGGTGAGAGATGCTGCGCCAGGTGTAGCCATTTTTTCTCCAGGAAGTGATTACAAGGTACCGGATTGAAGTCTTAAATAAGGCGAAGCTAGGCGTGTTCATCGCGAGGGACCAGACAGGTGGAAGAACGGCAAAGTAGAGTGAATGGACGTCGAAATTTGAATTTGAATCGATGGTTGAAAATGCGTTCAAAAGCTGTGTATGTCACTGTATATGCCCGCCCTGAGGCCACCCCACTCCTCAAACCTATTGCACGACGCAACTGGAAATAAAGGTAGATTAAAGATCGTTTTGACTCATCCATCATGAAAGTAGAAGGCTCTCAAACGTCTCAACCGACATTTCATTTTCGTCCGAGCTCCTGCGCATCATCTCCCGAAACTCTCCAGGGGATAGAGAGATATCTCTTGCGCCCCCCTGTAAAATCGGCGAGAGCACCGGATCCACACGAGTGATGACTAGCTGGGCACTCGGGCGTTCTTCAGGCTCGGAGTTCCAGCAAGCTTCCATACTAGACCAGATATCGTCAGTCAACCCCCACACGCTCCAGCTGGGGCTTGTTTTAAAAGGCCGTGCTGGTCGTTCACCATTTGAGACCCGGTTCATGATAGTGGCCTCGCGCGTGAGGTGCGCAAAAGGCGGTTGGCCGGCAAAGATCTAGGTGTTGATCAGCGCACAGGACGGCACTAGCAGACACAAGGCCAACGTGCCTCGTACGCAACACAGGCCCACGCGTACATGTCGCTTGCCTCGCTGTTGCGTTTCTCCTCGTCACTCTCAGGATCGAACAGCTCGGGAGCTTGCCATCGGACCGTGCCTCCCCTTGATGCTGCGGAGGAATACGATGTCCATGCTAGGATCTCCTTGTCTGAGATGGAGGAGAGCCCGAAATCCGCGACGCATGCTCTGCCTAGCTCGTTCACGAGAATGTTCGGCTGAAGTAGAGCTACTGTAAGAGCTAGGTTGAGGACAAAAAGAATGGCGATCCTCACCCCTTTCAAATCTCCGTGTATGACTCCATTCTTGTGGAGGAACCTTAGCCCTTGTGCTACATCGTACGCCTGGGTAGAGGTAGGTTATCAATATACGTCCCACCTCGCGCCAGGCTAGTTCCTCACCAGAACGACACGGGTTGAGGTCTGATGGTGCTTCAAATATTCACTGATATCGCCATTTTCCATCCATGGAGCAACGAATGATATCCAACTCTTGTAGCGGTAAATCCCATAGAATGGAAGGAGGTTGGGGTGGCGTAATTGGCTCCATAGAATTGCTTCTTTCGACACTTTCTACGAAAATACACCAGAATTAGACGAGTGATTGTCCATGGTCCCAGACATACCTTCACAAACTGAGCCATATGGGTGTTTTTATTGAGTCTGACGGTCTTCACACATACTGGGTGGCCACCAAAGTCCCCTTTGTAGATATCGGCGTACCCCCCAGAACATTCTGACACTTCAGGAACAGTCACGTTGGCAAGTTCGTAGGACACTGGGTATAGCCCTGACGCCGCTGCGAGCCTTTGTGTTGCGACGATTAAGTTGCGTTGAAAACTTGGCGGAGGGTCTGTCAGGATGTCTAGCAACTAGGTGGCACACAACAAGCGTGAAGGAACCGCCGTCTGAGTGTACGCGCGATTTACGTACTCGTTGAAACATATCAAGTAGCCTCTGGGCGTTGGCGTCTTTGCAGGCTAAAAGCTTTTGGTATTCTTTCTTGTTTGTTAAAGAGATCTGTATCCTTTCGATCAAGGTTATGTTCTGGGAGATTCTGAGAGATAGCTTTGAACGCTGTTGGTGAACAGACGGACCTTATAACCATGCAGTGGTTCTTGTTGCGATTGTTCTGAAGGGTCACCAACTGGTGTACCCAGAGGACCGGGGGAACCAGAGGATAATGATTGTGAATCCGTGACGAAGGTATGTGACTGCACCACGTTCTGTAGCTGTAGTGCATTCGGTCTATACATCAGTTCATGCGGCCTGTTTGTGAGGACAGTTGTATCCAGGCTCGCAAAATATATCCTGGTTCTATACAGACTGAGTGGCGATTAGTACGATACAAAAAAGAGTAAGGATCTGTGCATACTGAAAGAGCTCCTTCACCATTCTCCTGAAGTCTATCCTTTTCTCTGACCAGAAGTAGATTGTCAATTTGCGTCTGTCCCTATGATAGATATCAATGTCAAGGCCGTGTATGATGGGAAGCGAAGCGCACCACTGGTATTCAGCGTTCACCACTTCGATGAGTAACTTCATCTCCCGGGCCTTCGACTTGCACACCCGAATGACCTTGACCTCATCATGTATCTTCGTCACCAAAGACCTAGAAATGTAAATCATTGAGAACCTAATGCTCTAACAAAATGTCCTCTCACTGTTCATCCTGCGGCTGCGCTTTCCCGAGTAACCTTTTGAGGAATATCCCAGTCTTTCTTTCAGCGCTACCAGTGTGCTCTAGCTGTCGTGAGTTGAACGCTTCCCCCTCAGCAAGGGTGACCGCGTCGTTCACGACGCTCCCAATGTCGCGGCCTCGGTCTGCCTCCACGATGACGCAGTCGCCCACACGAATGTCATGTGCTGGGTCTGAGGTGTAGAAGATGTCCGTACGCCCGGCCTTGAACTCAACGATAAAGAGTGGTGGCGGGGCTGTAGAGCTTTGATGCCGACTGATAGTAGATTGCCAAATCAGAGGGCGTGGGGGCTCATGTTGATCCGTCTACTGAATAGGTTCATAGTCTGTAAGAGCGCGTTCTTCGTTAGGGCATGCTTACCCATAGCTGGGTCAATGAAGCTGCACCGTTAGGAGGCGCGGAGGCAGGCTCGATTACTGGGAAATGAAAAGATGGGGGTGGCCCGGGAGCGTTGGCGGGTTCATTTGGATCGAGATCGAGCAGCCGAAGGTTGCTCTCAGTGACTTGATTTGGCCATTGTCGTTGCATATCCTCAGTGAGATATACTAGCCATTATGTACTCCTTGACGCCTTAGTAGCACTTGCGGTGTGAGCAAAAGGTGTGTCGGTCATGATGGGGATAAACATTGACAACAGATCTCAACAGATTGAAAATGCGACAGCACTGGGGAAAATCGGAGTTATCCGACGAATGACGCCCACAGCCAACATGCGCGCGGCCTGGCACCGATTGTCGTCCATCGTCGTGGATATTTCTTGTGACCATGCAAATTATAATCAAGCAAGTGCGAGGATACGCCATCGAGACATAGCCAAACGCCAGATAACGCGAACACAACCATATATAGCTGGCTAGTTTAGTACTCCAGATGAGAACTTGAATACTATGATCATCGTACAGTCGTACTATCAAGTTTCGCCCCTCCAGTCACGAAAGATGACACGACAAGGCTTGCTGGAGCGGGCCCGGGGCTCGGGAAGGTTTGACTAAACGCTCAGCATGTCTGATCAGCAGTTCCTCTTGGATAAGCCTACATCCACGAAGTGCTGATATTCACGGTCCCTGGCTTTGAGAAGATCCCTGAGCAGGTCCAGCCACGCCCCGTACGAGGTCTTCTTCATGTTGAGATTGAAGTCTATCCCCACCAAGAACTCGCGCTCCGTATTGTTGATGATTGAAAGGGGCATTCCCGATACCTCTGACCATGTTTTATTCGAGTAAGTGTTACTGCTTGAACCATGATTGACGTGTCGGGAGTAAGATAAGGAAGGAACTGCTCACTGGTCAAGAAATGTGACTGCCGTCATGAGACCCGGCAATGTTACCCGAAATTCGCTGTCAGTGCCACGCAGCTCCGCAGACGCAATGCGATTGCAGGACTTGTACAGATATATGTAGTGCAGTGATAGTATGATGACCAACGAAGATGCCGGTGTCGTTTCGTGGAGTTTCTGCATAAATTGAATAAATGGCTTCTGGGCCACGAGCTGAGAGGTGGTGATAGGAGGATAGCGTTGGGGAGGAAAGCGCGGCGCACTGTTTGAAGGGGTATTCGGCTGCTCCGGTGCAGAGGTGGAAAACCAGATATAGCAAATTATCTCGCAGGTGTTTGCCGCAATAAATTGCGTAGGTTGCCAGCCTAAGTGGTTGACCCAATCCGTCGGGTTTACAAAATCCTGTTTTGGCCCGAGTCCTGGACGGGCTTGCACTGGTCTTTTGACGAGACGTGGCGATAGATTAGGCAGGAGTCTCTCCAACGCCTCAACCGACAGCTCATCTTCGGGTACACTGCGGCGCATCATCTCTCTGAATTCTCCAGGGGATAGGGAACTATCTCTCGCGCTCGCCTATAAAGCTGGTGAGAACTTTGAGGCCACAGAATCAACGACTAGCTGGACACTAGGGCGTTCTTCGGGCTGGGCACTCCAGCAAGCTTGCATGAGAGACCAAATGTCTTCGGTCAAGCCCCATACGCGTTAGCTGGGACTTGATACAGCAGATCGTGCAGGT
Source organism: Tephrocybe rancida (assembly GCA_018858115.1). Lineage (NCBI taxonomy): Eukaryota > Fungi > Basidiomycota > Agaricomycetes > Agaricales > Lyophyllaceae > Tephrocybe > Tephrocybe rancida. Next base: position 1,914 of record JABCKT010006921.1, on the reverse strand, counting down.
CGCTCAATGCTGGAGACCTGTCCATGATGGTGGCTTCGCGAGTGAGATGCGTGAAAGGCAGTTGTCCAGTCCAGTAAATATCTGTAAGAACCTGTTACTCAGTCATCGGGATTGTGCTGGTATAAAGAAGTTCGCGCACTTCATATCCAATACAGGCCCATGCGTAAATGTCGCTTGCATTGCTATTGTGCTTCTCCTCATCTCCCTCAGGATCGAAGAGTTCGGGCGCCTGCCATCGAACTGTGCCTCCCTTCGAGGCTGCCGAGGAGTAGGATGTCAACGCTAGGATCTCCTTGTCCGAGACAGAGGAAAGGCATGCTCGGCCTAGGTTCACGAGAATATTCGTCTGAAGTTTGCCACATTGAGAGCTGGCTAACGACAGAAAATGGTGATCCTCACCCCCTTCAGGTCTCCATGTACGATTCCGTTCCTGTGGAAGAAATGTAACCCTTGTGTCACATCATACGCCTGAATTGAGCGTTAACGAGTTTCGACCTCGTGCCAGTGTAAGATTTTCAATAGTAAAACACGATTCGAGGTTGAATTATGCTTCAAATATTGGCTGACATCGCCATTTTCCATCCATGGGGCGACAAGCGATATCCTACTCTTGTAACGGTAGATACCATAGAATGGAAGAAGGTTGGGGTGGTGTAGCTGGCTCCAGAGAATTGCTTCCTTTGACACGATCCATCAAGAAATCATTTACGGCGGAAGCCAATAGCGCTACACACCTTCAAGAAACGTGGCTTATCGGTGTTCTTGTGGAGCCTGATGGTCTTCACACATACTGCATGGCACGGAAATCTCCCTTGTAAATACGGCGAACTCTCCAGAACATTCCGACACATCGGGAATAGTCACGTCGGTAAGTTCGTAGGATACTGGGTACAACCCTGATGCCCCCGCGAGCCTTTAAGTAGCGACTACCAGGCTGGGCCAAGGGTCTGATGAGACCTCTAGCAACTACATAGCACCCAAGTGTGAAGTCAACGTTGTCCGAACGCTAATGCGGGGTTTACGTACTCGTTGAAACATATCGAGCAGTTTCTGAGCGTTCCTGCCTTTGCTGGCTAGAAGCTTTTGGTAATCTGCCTTGTTCTCCAGAAGTGTCTCTATCCTATTCATCAATGTCGTGGTCTGAGGGAAGTTGAGAGGTATTCTTGAATAGTTTTGACCACATCACTGATCTTATGTGTTGACCGGGGTTTCTCGTTGTTCGATCGTGAGTGCTTATGCAGAAAGCTCGCCTGTTGTATGGAATGAACGAAATGGCGTGCATCCTTCGTCAGTTGGTCTCCTGTAGGCTGTATAAGCGGCGGGGCTTGAGATGAAGACGACAGCGGTGGGGGTTCATCTTTTTGCAGTTCGAGCAGTTCGAGCAGCACGAAACTCTCAATAGATCGACTCGGTTGTCATCGTCGCATGTTCCTTTCACCTTCCGTTGTGACTGTCCAATTCCAAGGTAATGGTAAACGTATGTATTCCCGCTGTCATCAGTTGTTCGTGCACATAGATTACCAAAGTTGGACTGTTTTCACTCTAGGTAGAAGGCGAATTGCTGCAGACTTGGAAGAAGGGCTCGGGAAACAGGTTGGAGGATTCAAATGGGCATTGGGCAAGGTCAAAATAGAAATGTTTGTCGTTTGTGTGTGGTGTGAAAGAAAAATGTGATTTGTTTGCAATTGACAGCTAACTGGAAAATCGTAGGCGTCTGAGGTCCCGCCTTCACCTAAGTGGAGCCTTCTAAAAAAGGCTTGAATGACGTTGAAATAACGTCACCTTACCCCACTTCACGGTCACCTGCATGAAAAAAAACCAACCACCACGCCCGGTCCCCGGAGCATAGATATCGATATATAGTACAAATATATGATTTTCTAGCTATAATTGCTGTCCGCGGTTCCAGTCAGT
>JABCKT010006920.1:0-13065 GCA_018858115.1 Tephrocybe rancida | reverse complement strand
TTCGCTTATCATCATCTTTGGCTCGATGTTGCTTTCTTCTTCTTCCCTTCTTGTTTCCGATCCTTCTTTCATGCTAGGTTCGATCCTTCCTTGTTCTGCTCCCATCCATTCTCGTTCTCTTCTCTCTTTGATTTTCGATGTCGACCTTAATTCCTCATTCCTTCCAGCCCGATGTTCATCTTTCTTCTCACTTCTCAAGTCTTTCTTCGTCCCGAGGCGATCATACCCATTCGACTCTGTTTGTATTTGTTCGAACCATCCCTCTTTCTCCTACTACTCATACGAGGCTGGCCGTTTATCCTTCTCTCCTGCTCTTGCTTCGGTTCAGTGTCCGTTTCTCTTTCTCTTCTCAATTCTCACTTTGTTTTGCACCTTATTTTCGTCTTTTATCTCAGATGTGTTCAAGTTCGTTCGCCTTTTTCCCTTCTTTGCAGGGCTCAGCTGTTCAAATCCTGCCATGGCGTGAGTGGTTACACATTGTTCTTGTATTTCCAAATGCTAACGTATGTTGTTTTCACTAATGCAACACTTCCCGACTGGTTCCCTAGCACATACTATGCGAATCGCCCCAGAAAATCAGGTCATCTGTATGAGCACCCGTATGCGGATATTAAGAGGCAGTTGATTCGTGAGTTTTTTCTCGATGGGTGATAGGATCGTAGGTTGACGATGAGGTCAGACAAATGGGACTGCGAAGCCTTCGTTTTTAGCAACGCAACCCCAGTCCTCCTCCCAAAAGCGATGTGAGATCGACTGGAAGGTGGAACAAGGAGGAGATGCCGGGTAACTTGCTGGATCTCATGCAACGCCCATGTCTTGCCCACCCAGAACAAGGCCTGCCCTGCGCAATTTGCCCCTCGCCCGAGCTCACTGTTCCCAGGAGGAGGTCCGTATGTTCAAAGTCTTGCAAAGTCTTGAATTCATTTTCTGACAACATATAACGCGTTACAGGTCGCCATGGAAGGGCCTTTCCATGATGATCTACAACACCTAGCTTTACCCTTGCTTACCCTTAATCTATAACCCCCAGAGCCACGTCTTTGGCCTTAACGTGTGATGGGAACGTACAGAGCTTGTGGTCGTTGAATGGACGTTGTTTTCACTGTTTGGTATGATGTCCTGTTCGGCCTAGTTTCTCAGTTCGCTTACGCTATGCGTTCCACAGCCCGTATCTTTGTTCGATCGATATCAGCTCCGCCTCATGAGATCCGCTGCTCTTTTAAACATCTTTCAGCTTTTTAGACTAGGATCCGTCAAGATTCGCCACTTTCTTGAGTACAACAAGAATATACGGCGTAGATTCACCTTGACATAGTCGTACTCGCTGCCTGATATGTTGTCTCGGTACGCCCGTCATTTGCGCTATTCGTTGCAAGCCCCATACTTACCCTAGCCTGCATCAGCCCCGTCTCTATGAAATCAACAACTGCCCAGGCCTCCCAAGTTTCCATTGCTCTGAGTCTACGTCTTACTTTGGACCGGGACCGCCGATTTTCGCGATTCTTCAGTACCAAGTGATGCGGGGCACGTACAGATGGTGTCAACGGAAGATGCGTTGAGAGCCTTGGGATCTTCGCTGCTTGGTATGATGTCTTTGATGTACAGTTCACGTTCTCCTTCAACTGACGCATCTCGTTTGAAAGCATGTTGCTTAGCTCCAATACCAGCCCCCGCCTCTACGAGATCCAGCTGTGCCTTGGCCATCCTCCCCGTCGCTCTCCCGGCTCCTTTAGACTGGGGCCCGTCAGGATGCACGTTAGCGCAAGCAGTCGGGTGTTCGGCGCTTTTGGGGATGCATAACTGAGGGATGAACTGGGACTCGGAGTGGTTGACTGGACGTGTATGGCTGTGCTCCTGGTATGATATCTTTGTACAATCTAAGCTTGCTTTTGACTGATACATTTTCTGACAAGGTAATTTGATTCGGTCTATGGATAACGCTGGGGACGCTTGCAAAGATGGATCCATGTGATATAGTAGGCGGTGGGACGATGGCGCTGTCAAGCGTATATCACTTGAAGCTTCGGGTTTCAAGGTGAGCATTGCATCATGTCAAACATGAATTGGGACTAAAACATGTATCGACAACAGAGTTGAAGCTCAAACTGTTGCGCAAACTACTAATACTCATTCACGCTTCTGGTTCGACAGGGAGCTCTAAGGCGCATATCAAATTGTAGCGTCCGCCAGTGCAACCTTTACCGGTCGCGACACAAGGAGACCGCCGATATCATTATCATTCGAATTCCTTCAGGATTTTCCATTATCCGCCCACTCCGTGATACCACCAACTACCAACTACCATTACGCGTGCGCATGCGTCGAGCTTTGGAGATGGTGGGTTCGTGCAGACAAGAGGATACGAGACCGCGCGAGTTGTCTTGACTCCCCAGGGTCTAGTTTGGTGGCGTGCCAGGCAGGAGTTGCATGAGAAGGAGAGGAGAGCGGGGGGGGAACGGAGAACGAAATAGGACACCTTGGATGCCCGATGATCCTATTGTGATACGGGGTCTCCAACGACCCGACGCTTTGCTAGCATTTGCTAGACAGCCACCAGCGTGCTTTCCGTAAATCAAAGATCGTCTAAGTCCCCCCGCCCCATTTCCCGACGGCGCACTAGATGTTGGTGCCGCGCTAGCCGTAGATCCTGTGCGTCTGTGGCTCTGCCAGAACTACTGCCAGGCGGTGCCATTGCCGAATCATTGGTCGGTGGAGCACTCGTCGTCGCTGCCGGTGTCGTACCGGGCGGCTTGGAACCCGCGAGGCTTAGGGATACGGTGACGGTCGAGAACGGCGTCGGGGTCGGGCTGAAGAAAGTTGCGGTGAAGTACGCGATTGTGCCACCGGTGTAGAGCGGGAAGGCAACGGAGACAGAGCAGGGGGAGGTTGGGCCGGGCCAGGAGAAGGAAGTGGAAGGCGCGTCTTTGAGGAAGGTGAGGGGCTTAAGCTTGTGGCCTCTGTTACTTGAGCAGATTTGTTCGAGCTCTGGAAGGGGAAAGTGATTGAGCTCAGGTGTGAGTGAGGAGGGATTGGGAATGGGAAGGACGCACTGTAGAAGGTGGTTTAGGCGTATATTATCCACTTCGGAATGCGTTCACCACGGAGCTCGGAGTCGATGTACATTATTGAATGACTCGTGACTTGTTGGCCATAGAACGAGCGACAAGGATGCCGCGTCTTGTCACCTGTTATTTAGAGTACGCGTCGTAAATTTAAAAGGATATGGGCTCATCATTAAATAAGCCTGCAGCGCATAGGACTCTGGGCTCTTGTCGTCCCTCGTCATCATCCTGAAGACGTCTCGGCGATTACCGAGACGCGACAAACTCGACCATGACCATTTCTTCGACTCCGCCTCTCATGAATACTGAGATCTAGTATTCATTTTTCATTGACATTTATCGTGGTTACGCATAGTCGATAGCTGCTTTCTTCGGAACGACGCGACTCAGCCTCAATGAACAAACAATGCCTGCGGGCTCGCACAAATCCTCATCCCACCCGAGTATAATATCAAATGTTTGCAAGTGGTGGAGGTATGTATCCCCTCTCACTCGTGTCTTGTTTCTGACAAAATTCCGTGTTCCAAGGCATCCGTGGGCGAGGATGAACCAAAATCAACTTCTTGTTGCGCTGGCCGTCCAGATCCTGCTCGTGAAGGCCTGAGACCTGAAGAGTCCCGTTCTGCCCCCGCATATATTGTCGTGGTACGGGTGCCGATGACGATAGGAAGGCCATGTATACGATGGCTATGGCTCTGGGGTCTGTTCTTACCATCTACATAGGCCCGTCACCATTCTGAACCAGCTACGATCCGCCTAGCGGACGACCTTATATCTCTCCCGGCACCATAAGCACCGACTGGTTCCGTCTTTGTACCGCTCGTCAAGGACACCAATACAAACGTGAACCTGCAGATTCAGACTTCGGTCAAATGCAACCGACTCTTTCCTTAAGGTAAACACTCATATTTTGCTCTTACTCGACAATGTCGTTTTCTTACTTGCCTGTTCAAGGTGCCTTCGAAACGCAACTTCTACCCTCTCAATCTGAAAACAGGCTTCAGATTTCTACATCTACGTTACGCCTGCCACCTCTCCTTCTCGAAAAACTTCAAATATTCAGTTCGACGTTCCTGGTCCTTTCGCCAAGACTGATTCTATGTTGCTCCACGTGCATTCCACTGGCAATCCCGTCACATCGGAAGGTTCAACTTCGCCCAGATCACGAAGACGATATGCGCACATCGATATCGATATTTTGGCTGCAAGGGAGCCGATTGCGGACGGACTGTCTCGGGCAGAAGACGAGAAGGGATCGGTGCTGAAAATGTCGAAGAAGGAGTCAGATTTGGATGGCGAGTGGAAGGAGGGCGCGCCCAAAGAAACATTCAAAGTCTGTTGGTCACAAACACGGACTGTACGCAAGCAAGGAAGGGAAGCGCACTCTCGAGGGAAACGAGGAGCTGAAACCCATGGCTAAGCCTCAACAGCTCAATGGAATAGATGGCGATATATCCCTTGCCCGAGGGCCTTGTACTTCCTCTGCCTTCGGATCCGTATCCAACTACTCCCCAGCTCCGCCTCCGCACCTGAGCCCTTCGATACAAGCCCCATCCGCCCGGCACTGGGCCCCAGCTCCATGAAGTATCCAGATTCCCGGCGCGCTCATCGAAATATGCCACCTCTCGCACCTTCTCTATACCGTTATACTTGCACCCTCTTTGCGAGCCTGCTCAATGCGTGGTTCTTATCTTCCAATACAGTCCCAAAGTAGGCTTCAAATACCTACGCCTACGCCTACGTCAAGCCCATGGTCCACCACATCTCCTCGAATCCAACTCGAACATTCAATCTCATACTCCTCGTCCTTCCACCAAGGCTGATTTTACATTGCCCCACGTACAATCTCCCAACCACCCATTCGACCGGATTACGGAGACGACATGAGCACACCGATGTCGATATTTTGGCTACAAGCGAGTTGTTCGCGAACGGACTGGTATATCTTTTCTCAGGACGGAAGACAAGAAGGGATCGGTGCTGAACGTGTTGAAGAAGAAGGAGAAATTTGATGACGAGTGGGAGGAGGGCGCGCCCAAGAAAGCATTCGAAGTCTCCTGATGCTTTGATTGAGGGGTTATTGCACAAACACGGACCGTAGGCGGGTAGCGCAAGCAAGCAAGGGAAACGCATCCTCGAGGGAAATGAGAAGATACCCGTGGCAAAGCCTCAATAACCCGATGAAATCGATGGCGATGTATTTCCTGCCCGAGGACTTGTACTTCCTCTGCCTCCAGATACGGATCAGCTCCCCAGCCCCAGCCCACGCCGCTGAAACAACCAGATCCTCGGCTACTCATCGGGACCGTACTGCGTCTTGCACCTTCTCCCTACTGCCGTACTCACCTCCTCTATGCAATTCTGCTCGTCGCGTGGTCCTTTGTCTTGCAAGACCTCGAAGTAGTAGACCGTGGTAATCAAGCGTGTGTTCCTACCAGGCGAGGCGTGCTTTGGCAGCGTCTCCAATGATGCGTCGGGAGAAAGCTCCGGGCATACTGTTCTCTTCTGTCTAGGAGGGGGCGAGCTGGTGAGGGGGACAAGGGGACGATGTCGACCCCTCAGTGAAAAGAGGACTGGAGGAGGGAGGCTATTATTGAAGCTTAATATCTGTGATGTTAAGATGCAAATCTTGGTTCTTTTCCTCTCACTCCTGCGATAATTGTTTTTGTGATAATTGTTTGCATGTGAGGTCCGCAGCCAACCAAATAGTACCAATGGTGCTTCTGAGAACGCTCTGGCGAACACCTCCGTCACGCCGACATGATCGCATACGCTCAGAAGAGCCTATTATTGACCATTTATACTGTCAGGCAGACGCCGATCACAGCCTCCACCAGCTGTCACCTCGACAAGTCGACTGTTGCATCAACTTGGATGCGTTTCCCGTGTGCCCCATCTTTAGCAGCTCGAGACGCCTACATGAAGGCCCAGACGGGGTGAGTGATGCGCGTCGCTTTTACCGGTGGGTTACCTAAAATTATGTATCTATCCTTTATAGTAACCTAACAACCGACGTCAACGGGGTGGCAAAACCGACGCGTGGGGAATACGCCGGTGAGGCGGCAAAGGAATTCCTCACCATACTAGAGGCTGTCGCGGTAGCTGTCCCTGTCCCCGGTTTCGGTATAGTTGTAAAGCTTGCTCTGAACATCATAAAGGCTTGTGAAGTAAGTAATGTGCCTTGGTCTTTGAAAGTGTTCATCGAACGATCTTCCAGGAAAGCCATGCAACTCTTGAACGGGCTCAAGAACTCAAGGACCGCACCAAAGTACTCGTGCTTACGTTGGTCGACAAGCTCAAGGGAAAGACAGAAGGCGAAATTGGGGCACAAATGGTTCGGGACATCGGAACGCTACAAATGTTTGTGGGTTTCGATATTATGCCCGCCGTGATGTGACTGCTGAAGCTGAGATTTCAGAGCCTTCCACATCATAGAGGCGCAGCTCAGTGAAATCGCAGCACAGCGCCAATGGCGACTCATTCTTTTCAAAAGCCTAAACGAGGACAAGGTTCGCCGGTGTGTCGCAAAGTTAAACACTTCCCTGGAAAGTTTCGAGGTAATTCGATTCTTCTTACGATGCCGGCGCCAACCTAATTACTCGCCTCTAGCTGGCCCGCAACATAGAGCACACCACCATGTTCACCAAACTGGAACAACAAATTGCAACGTTCTACGCTCATCAACAGCAAAATACTCAAACCCTCAACGAGGTTCACGCTTGGCAACAGCAAAACACTCGAACCCTCAACGATATGCAACTGTCGATAGTTGACGTAAGGGCGATGTTAGCCCAGGGCTCACCGGCACATTCGACCTCCTCCCAAATGCGGGCTTTGATACCAGCCAACACACACATATTTCATGGCCGCGACACTCTCGTCGCTGAACTCGTTGGCGTCCTTATTGGAAGCTCCCGACGACACATCTGCCTGCTTGGGCCTGGGGGCATGGGCAAGACGTCAACATCGCAAGCTGTGATGAATCATCCCGATGTGGAGGCTCATTTTGCAGAACATCTCCGTGTCTGGGTGCCTTGTGTGAAGGCACCATCCACTGCCCTCCTTATTGACACCCTCTGTACATCGTTAGGCATCTCCACCAAATCGGGGAACCCCCTCAGTGACATCCTCTCGGTACTCAGGACATCGCCACCCATTGTTCTCGTGCTCGACAACTTCGAGACTCCCTGGAGTGCCGCAGAAGGCCAATCAGAGGTCGAACAGGTTGTTCGCGATATCAACCAAATCCCTCATGTAACACTCTTTGTCACAATAAGGTCATCATCGCCGCCTTGTGAAGACCTTCCATGGCATTGCGTTGACCTTCCTGCGGTCGATGCTACAGCCGCCCGCGACATTTACATCTCATGGTACCCTAAGGGCAATGAAGGCCCTGGGCTCCCAGGTCTGCTCGAGTTGATAGGCAATATGCCCCTTGCCGTTATGTTGATGGCCAAGTTTGCAGCGTTGACAGGCCTGTCTGCAGAGGACGTTGCTGAGAAGTACAAAGCTCTTGGCACGGTTGTGATGGGACAAGGGTTAGACGCCAAAACAAGCATGGACATTTGCATAGGGCTGTCGGTGAACAGCCCTCGCATGGCTGCTCACCCCGAGGCGTTTGAACTTTTGTGCGCAATCGCTATGCTGCCTGCCGGCACTTCGTACGAGATACTCTTCAAATGGTGGGCAAGAGACTTGATTGGAGGGCTAGGCGTCCTCAAAGACACGTCGTTGGTGGCGCAAAACGGATCCACTATCTTCGTTCTCCCTGTCATCCAGCGCTATATTCTTCATGACTCCCGTTTCTCGAAGCAGGTCGGGATGTCGATGATTGAATCCGCATGCCGATTCCTTGAGGCACATGCCTCTGACATCAACGACGAACTCTACAAATCACACAGTGCCGCCGTTTCCGCAGAGGAAGGAAATCTCGAGGCTGTTCTTCTTACGACTCCAGATAGTCGTGCGATCCAAGATAGTTCCTTGTTACATATCATCCGAGATGGTTTCTTGTTACTGGCACGCCACCAGCGGAATCATAGTGCAAGAGTCAACATCATTGAACGTGCGCTGCACCTCGTGCGTCACATCGATGACAACATTCTCCAAGGCGACCTTCTCTTCTCCTATGGGGAGTCCCTTAACAGGGCGGACCGAAATAATGGCCGTAAACAACTTGAAGCGGCCCTTGGCCATTTTTCCTCTGCTTCAGATAGAGTGAGAGCCGCTAAGTGTCGCCTCAATCTTGTTTACGCGATGGCAGGGCTGGCCGATGAAACACTTGAAAGATGCCAAGAAATTATCATGGACGCACAGGCCGACTGCGAGGCCACTGGTGACGAGGGTCTTGCTGCACGCTGCCTCGTTTCCCTCGGGATCTTGCACTTTATGCTTCGCAAATATCCCACCGCCCTCGACCTCTTGACGCAGGCTGAACCAGTGCTTGCCCGGGTCAAGGATTGGGAATACCATGCGGAATGCTCCCGTGTAAGTTCGTGGGTCCACTACTACATGGGACAGTATGACTTGGCATATGCTTGTGCAGCTTCTGCACTGGAGGAGTACGATCGCATTGGCGATGCTCAGGGATGTGCTGGCATGCACAATGATATTGGAGATATCTTTTCTGCACGTGGGGACTTTGAGGGTTCTCTCAGGTCACACCTTCGCTCTCTTGAGATTCGGAAGTCTTTGCGGTTACCACCATTACCCGGTGCTCTTCGGGGAATGGGATTAGCATGGGCCAAGCTGGGGAAAGTTGAAGATGCACGCCAGGCATTTGAGGAATTATTGCAGCGGTTTGCAAGGCCTGATGCCCCAGCACCCTCACCCGTCGATCAATCCGGGATTGTTTGCACTCAGCTTTTCCTTCGCCGATTGGAGGACCTGACCCTGAAACCGACACAAGAAGAATATGATGCGTTGCGAGTCTGGTATTCTGACAACCACATTGAGGAGATCCTCACTCCGGCGCCATAACCCTCATATACATATATGTTTTATCTACATTATTACTCCATCCACCTGCCACTGTAATCACAAGCATCGTTTAACTCAATTCGAATTCCAATCCAAACGGACTATGTAATGATATGTATATACATACACAAGCATTGCAACCTGATGGGTCCATCAAGCGACGAGGCCGCCACTCACAGCAAAAGCAAGTGCAAGAACAATGTCATTGCACACTAGGTGGGTTACAGGGGCTGTAGCAGCACATCAAAGATCACGCCAACAACCCCCGGCACGCCCCATCACGATCGTCCAAGTCCCCCCGCCCCATTCCCCGACGGCGCACTCATTGTAGACATCGCGCTAACCGTAGGATCACTATCCTGCGTATCTGTGACTCGGCCAGAATTACTGCAAGGCGGTGGTGCCGTTGTCAAATCACTGGTCGGTGCAGCACCCATCATCGCTGCCGGTGTCAACGCCCCCATACTAGTCGCACCGAACTTGAGGCTGAAGTCACTTCCAGGCCGCACGACAGTCGTCCACACCTCAACTGGATAGTCAGGCAAGAAGATAGCAGGGGGTATCGCAGGCGTGGTCTGTGTCGTACTGGGCGGCTTGGAGCTCGCGAGGGATACAGTGACGGTCAAGAACACCGCCGTGGTTGGGCTGACGAGGGTCGTGGTGAAGTACGTCGTCGTGTAGAGCGAGAAGGCGATGGAGAAGGAGGAGGGGGAGGTTGGGCCGGACCAGGAGAAGGAAGGGGAAGGCGTGTTGTTAAGGAAGTTTAGGGGCTTGCATCCCCGGGTGCTTGAGCAGACTTGTTCAAGTTCTGGAAGGGGAAAGCGAGTGAGTGAGCTTGGGTGCGCACTGCGAGTGGGAAGGGGATTGGGGACGGACGGACGGACGGACGGACGGATCGTAGAAGGTGGCTTAGGCGTATACTACCCGCTCCGGGGGTGCGTTCACCAGCGAGCTCTAGCAGCGCTCGATGTTGTAAATGTTGGATATATGGGGGCGCATGTTTACTTGGTCTTTCGTTACGGGTCAGTCAGTCTTTAGTACATTAAATATCATACTGTTCGCCCAAGTAGGGAGATTAGCATCTGCGAGTGGCTGGCGTTTCCAGGGTGCGTCAAATTTTGTTGGGCTTGAAAAGACTGTGAGCAATAGTTAGAATGCGCGATAAAAGGTCTCAAGAGATTGACATGCTTGCCTTCGCGGACCAACAGCTATGCCAACCGCAATCGTCTTGAGTGCAGCGGTACAGGTGTTACCGTCATAAGGAGGGCCGCGTATTGTCGTTCTTTAACGCGTCGTGATCATGAACGGGCTGGGGGCCATCTCGGTAATTACCGAGACGCGACGAGTTCAACTGTTTCTCCTTCATCTCCCTCTCCGCTGTGAGTTGAGAGGAAGGGGAACTCATCGCGTCAATGCTCAAACTCTCATATGACGTTAGATGACGTCGTTTTTCTCTCCTGATCTTGAACAACTTAAACGAGATTTGAGGCTTATAAGCGCCGAAGGTGAGCTATCTACCGGTCCTTTCCGTCTCTCTCTTCCTATTGACTTTTGTGACCTCAGCACCCAGGGATTCCGGTATCAAAATCGTCAATAGCCCAAGTTACAAGACCAACGACTACTTTTACTGATGCCATTGCCGTGACACCCCCTCCCTTCGCATTCGGTGCATCGTTGTTACCGCCCACAACGCATGGCTGAACCAATGGGAGCTTCCTGTCTATCTTAGTCTACCGTCTCGGTGAGACTTCCTTTCCATCGTGTCGTCACATTCGGGCTCGCCGCTCACCACCGTTCCGCTTTTCAGGACCTTAGCTCAAACACAATGCACTCTCGCTCTCCGTCCCGTGTGGTGACACGTGTGCAGCTTCGACGGCGGCGGCGAACGCACTGCGGGTTTGCATGTTTGGGTTCTGTAGAGACTCGGAGACGGGTCACGCTGCGACTCAGTGAGTCTACATACTCGTTATTCTTTCTTACATTGCTCATAGACCCATTTTTCTTGGCTGCCTTTTCAGCTCCTCGTACGCATGGTGGCCCATGACTAGTTTCCATCCTCGATGACAACAATTGTAACCACCCCGGCGCTACGATCCTTATGCTTTCGCGAGTGAACGATAACTGCGCTTGCGGTCTTGTCCTGTCGATGCTCGGTATGCTCCCTTCCTTCAAGAAATCTCGTCAGATTCAACTCATATCTGTGTCTTTTAGAGCCTCGTCCCTGTGCCTGACTGGTGTCGAGCTTTTAACGGATCAGGCAAAGTTAGATTATGCTTTAGCTTACTTTTCAATTAACATCGAGTTGGATGTTTTCGGTCCGCTTCAAGTCAATATTCCACTCTACGTGCATACCGTTTCTGTATCCGTTCCCCCATTCTTTGAGAGCGTTTGATTTTATAATATATACAGTAGTATATCGTCCTCTGTAAATATACCTTCTTGCAGTGATTTTACAGGCCGAGTCTCCTCGCTGTACTTCTTGACTTCTCAAATATAAATCAAAAGAGTGCTACAGGAGCGTCAGACAATCTATTCACGTCGAAGTAACAAAGCCATTTTCTACATCTTCGAAACTGTGTCCTCGGTCCGTCGTCAGCCTAGCTGGCTTGTTTATGGGTGCTACGAAGGGTTATGATAGTCCAGGAGTAAGATATCAGTTCGTTCAACTTCCGAATGATTACTTACTTACCTTTGTTTATCTCCCATCCTCTCATCGTCTCGCCACTCAGATCCATCTTCTTCGTGTCCGACTAGGGCGCGAGCACGGCCATTGCGCAGACAGGGTTGCAAAAAGGACCTGACTGTGTTTGATTGCTGTTTTGCGGGTGGGCCAGGTGCTGCAGGAAAGCGGTCAAAGCGTCGGTCGATGCATCGCTTGGGAGAGGAGGCCAAAAAGAAGATACCTACGTTATCGATGGCCTTGACTTCATTGAGAAACCAAAGTCATCAAATCGCACGGAGAACTGGCGGTGAGGAAGAGGGCCTGCAAATGTGCCGGGGTCTGGGTCGCCTGGAAGGAGAATAGTGAGCCAACCTCAAATGTGAGGAGGATCGAGAGGGGAATACTGACCTGAGGTGCGTGCCTGGAGCTGAAATCAGTGTGAGGCTGGATAGAGTAGATCACTGTTGACGCGCGCCAACGTACTATAGCACATGTCGTAGAGTAGCGCGAGAGATTGCTTCGACCCATCCCAGTGTCTGTCAACTATGAATACGCCCCGCGTGTCTCCGTCGTGGTCTATGGCAGTTACATTGATTTGGTCGAGTGTTAATCGTCGTTTCGGACATGCATCTGTGTCGATATGAGTATGGGCTTATACTCAATCTCATGCGTCGACTTACAGTCCCTATGTCCCATTGTTGGGTCATGTTCTCGTGGCCGGAGGGCTATTTACGCGTTCTGAAGTTCGGTAACGTTCAGCCTGCGTTGCTTGAGGCGTGTGCGTGAGCCTTAAATTTTTGTGTGAGGAGGCAAGACATCAATCGTTTGGCATACGCTCGACCCACGGGTGCTTACCATACGCTATTTGTTTTCAGCGCTATGGAGGAAGGACTTTCGATTGGGGGAGGTGAGTTGCCGTGTTTTGCATGGGAACGAGTCCTTACCTCGGGCTGCGACGTCGAAATGAAATTGAATTGCCGAGTAGAACGGCAGGTATTCCTCGATGCGGCCCCAAGACGAGCGGGTAACAGAGAGGCATGGTCGTTGTTCGCCGACGTTTAATTTCTGTAGAACCATCTGGTCAAAACGGTTAGTGCGGTGCTACCTATCCTACAGCAATCAAGTGCAGCTTCTACCCACTTTAGCCCTGTCCATCTGCTTGCGTGGCCTTCCATTGTCAGCGTCAGCGACGCGCTTTTGGCAGATGTAGTGAGGTAACTTGAGATCCAAGCTTGTAAAATAGAAGCTTTATGGAAGGTTCCCAGTTGAAATGTAGCTGTGAACCAAAAGTGCAGTTTGAATACAATAATCGAGTAGTCTGCGCTGTGTAGTACTCGATGTAATCAGGTTATAGTAGAAACA
>JABCKT010006919.1:0-13103 GCA_018858115.1 Tephrocybe rancida | reverse complement strand
GTGTTGCAGCTGCGGACGATGATGTGGTACGCGTGGGTGTCGTGCCGCCTGCAGGAGGAGCGTATGCGGAATGGGGATGACGAGGAGAGTGAGGAGAGCGAGTAGGGAGGGGTGCGGGGTGTCAAAAAAACCAAGGAGGCGGGACAAGAATATGATTATGGGTGGGAAGAGGACGGGGTAGAGGTATACATAATATATACTTACTACTGCCGTTCTTAATCGTTGTCAGTATTCGTCTTGTTTCGTTGCGTAATACAGGATTGGAATTGATTTTGCCTGGATATTTGGAGATACAGTGTAGTAACCCTCCTTGGGACAGGACCCCTCCTTGGGACAAGCCGGTCTGAAGGTCGGAGTTCTCCACAGATTGAGCTCAAATGTTGCAGAAGTCATTATATATATATGACCTAGGCCCTCTTAAGTTTTTGGGAGAGTGGATTGAGTGGTTCCTCCAGGATAGGGGATATAGTTTGAAAAATGCAAAATCTGAGCAGTTCTCAACTTTGTTTTTGGTATTTCTGGTGTTCCTGAGTGATTCTTTTTACAAAGTGGAGTTCTAAGAGTCTTAGCATATGTCTTAAGGACATTCCTTGTCTACCATACAAGGTAAACAGTGAGCAATTGAGGCCACTAAAGCAAAGCAATTCGGACTGTGTCCCAAGTGTGACTTGAGCGTGATGATCTTGCCATCAATTGCTATCAAATGGGCTTTGGCTGAGGCTCAAAATGGAAATGTCACACTGTCCCAAGGAGTGGAACTTGTGACATAT
This sequence comes from Tephrocybe rancida, assembly GCA_018858115.1. Taxonomy (NCBI): domain Eukaryota; kingdom Fungi; phylum Basidiomycota; class Agaricomycetes; order Agaricales; family Lyophyllaceae; genus Tephrocybe; species Tephrocybe rancida. The sequence goes on along the minus strand of JABCKT010006919.1, from coordinate 12,333 downwards.
TCATCCTCTTCAAGATTGCCTCGATAAGTACCTCTTCAGGCGCAGTATTTGATAATCTAATTGAGTAATTCTGTCAAGAAGTAACCTATCTAAAGACTTATGCAAACAAATCTGGTAAATTGTGGAAAATGACTTTTTAATTTTAATTTTTTAATTTCCTGTCCCAAGGAGGGTTACTACACTGTAATGTTATCAATTAATTGATGTTCCTGTTCTCCCTTTGTTTCAATTCTGGCTTGATGACTTGTCAGGGTGTCAATGGTTCCATGATTGTAGCGGTTTAGTCCACTATGAGAAACTTAGCTTACGATTCGCAGTCAGTAAGTCAGACCAATCAATAGGTTTTGTACATATTGACATGAATGTAAGTAAGTCTAGTTATGATTAAGTAATGTGAGAGTTTATATGGCTATGCTGAAGGTGTAGCTAAACAGTCTATGATGTGGTTGTGCTCTAGATAGACATCAGGAAAATGGACCAATCAAGATATCTCTAGACAGGAGTATTGTGTGAAGAAAAAGATGGTAATGCAGATCAGGCCATATCTAGTCATATTGAGGGCCTGTCAAGTTAGTGATCATTGACTTGGTAATAATCAATACGAACATTTGGTCAATGCACTTTCAATAATCTGAGGCGCATATCTCATCTTTGTCGTGAGTAGGACATGGTGGTGAGGTAGATCCACTTATATCATGGGCCTGTCAACTTGGTGGCCGTTGCCTCACGGGCAACAAATACAAGCATCTGGTCGATGCACTTACAGAATGTTGAGGCGTGTGTGGCATCTCAATCGCAAGTAAGATGCGTTGGTGAGCTATATATCCCCATACCAAGAGGCTTTCAACTCGGTGGCTGTCACCTTGCTGATAATAAATGCCAGCATCTGGTCACTGTAGGTTCAAAATTCCAAGCCTTTGTATCATGCTTGACGCGAGTACGGGACGATGAGCCAACAGTTGCAATAATGATTTTGGTTAGATCTCCTGTGTTTAAAATGTCCATGCATGGTCACGGCCTCGAATTTCAGATGTCTTGTCTGGGTGGGACTTTCTTACAAAATATGTATCAGAATGAAACAAGTGATCAAAATCGTGTCATTGAACAGCCTGCATAAGTAAGTGCGTTTTTCAAAACGGTAATAAAAGGAGCATAGGTCAGGGCTTATGGAGTATAAACAGTTGAGTAGCAAAGTATTCGAAAATGTTTTTCACAAGTGCTGGCGACGGGGGCGGCAGTATGCGACTAGGGGGGTCAGATGAGAAGCCACAGTATAAATTGCAGATGGCACCACAACATAGTATGAAGTAGAGGATAGAACAGCCCCAAGGGCAAGAAGATTAGAAACCATTACTGCCAGACCCGTGGTGAAATGTGTCGAAATTCGCATAGCTTGTTCTCTTGACATTGTGGGAAACATCTGCCCAGCAGCAAGGTTAGCGCATCGAAATTCATATGGATAGCCTAAATAGCCTGGGCTTACCTGTGCAGTGCTCAAAGTCTTGGAAAAATATTGCACCGTCACGGATAGAGATGCATTTACTGCGAGTGTGAAGGCCATGGCGAAGGTAGACTGTACAATTGGGCTGGCCCCAGTGAAGTTATGTATTGGGGAAGTGAACAGGGCAGCCGCAACAGTGCTGTGTGGAGGGAGGAAGGTAAGCAGATGCAGCTTCATGAGCTGAAGGTGCATACGAGAGGGCAGCGAGCAGCTGGAAGCAGCATTTAGCTGTGTAAAATGGGCAGGTGGAAAGGCTTACCCGATGTTCCTTGAGCAATCTCATTGATTCGAGCTCCTTCAAGGCTTCGAGGTATTGCTCGAGCTTGTCGTTGGCGTCAGTTCCTTCCTCCGCTGCTGTCTCTGAATCGGATGCTGGGCTCAGTCTGGTGGTGAACAGTGTGAAGGCCAATTGAAATAGCTGACTTGGGCGCATGGTGTCGTTTGGGCTTGGTGATGTCAATTTGGAGGTGGAGGAGCGCAGAATAGGTGCCCGTACACAGGCGTCAACACCGCCTTCCTGCCCCCGAACTCAAGATCCTTTGCCCATCCACCCGCCACGTGAAATACCACCCTTGCAGGTGCTGGTGTAGTTTTCTTCCACGTCATCATCATCCTTGCTATCCGAGATAACCGCCTTTGGGGGCTTGGCGGGTGGTAGGCTCTTTGAGATCTTCCATGCGATAGGTACAGCTGCCGAGAACCGCGTATCCAAATCGTCAACGCAGGCCTGCCCCCTTTCAATACATCCTCTACTGTCCCTTCTCCCCATTTCCTAACCTGATCACAGCCTCTGTGCTTCTCGCCATCTCCTTGCCTTTCTCATCCCCCCAGCTAGTGTTTAAAAGTCCAGTCTTGGTCCAGTCTTTCATCAAAATTCAAAAGACCAGGACCGTAACCAGTTAACAGACTTTAAAAAACTCAAAAGACCGGACTGAGACTGGTCTTAACCGGTTTAGACCGGTTCAAGCTCAGACCGGTTCAAACCAGTTATTCTACCGGTTAAGACCGGTTTTCCATCAATAAAACGATTAATCTGAGCTAGCAAGTTCCTAAAATGGATAAGAATTGAATGAGATATACTTAAAACAACAGAAACCCTTCGTTAACACATAACTCAGTCATTATTCATCTGATTTGGGTGTTCCGGGGCTCGATTTGAAGCGTGAGAGACCTAGCATATTGCCTTATATAGGCATAGCACGTGACGCTGACAGCAACCGGTCTAAACCGGTCTTTTGTGGTCCAGTCTTGCGAAATCATGTTTGTTAACTGTAACTGATGGTCCGGTCTTTTTTTCGGTCCAGTTCAGTTAAAGTCCGGTCTTTTTCCGGTCTTAGAGACTGGACCTTCAAACACTACCCCCGGCTGCTCTGTGTCGACGCAGGAGGTGGAGCAAGGGGCCGCAACATGCCCCGTGCCCTTGAGAGCGCGGTGCCTCTCCCTCTCTTTCTCTTCGTGTTCTCATTCGCGTGCGCGCTTTTTCAGATCTGAGTCCCCACCATCCCAGAGAACAGCACCCCTGCACCATCTTTCTTAGCGCGCCCCCACTGCCCTCCCCAGTGTTGTAGATCAAGATTGCGGGAGGCAGCACACAGCTCCGAGGGAGCGCGTGGAAAGTGTCGCCCCATGTGGGGAGAACGAGGTTTGGTGCGTGGGGCGTAGATTTATGTGCTCCTGACCTTGATCCGATGGCCCTCTTTGTCCTGGGTTTTGCAGCCGCTGCAGAGGAAGAGGATGCAGCTGAAGAGGAGAGTGTAGGGTAAGCAGTGGATTTGTCGGAGGTAACAGACTTGGCAGAGGGCGTGGGCAAGGGAGGGTGTGGGCAAGGGAGGGTGTGGGCGAGGGAGGCTTGGTGGGTATGGAGAACCTGATGAAGTCTGCGATTATTAGTTGAGGCGCTTTGGCTTTGAGGCTCGTGGAAGGGGGTGAGGGAGGATGCGCAGGAGGTTGATACTGTAGCTTTGTCGTGCATTGATTTCTTGGGAGGGATCACGATGGGTTGACCACGATCTGTCTTGCCCTTGCTCTGCTCCTCCTTTGGCTTCACCTCGTCCTTCCCTTCCTGCTCTTTCTTCACACCCACCATGTCCTTCCCCACCCCCTGCTTCCCCTTCTGCCCTCCCTCAACTATCCGTTCACCGCCCTCAGAGAACCTGCTTGATACCGTGACTGCCATCGACAGCGTCAAGATCCATGTACGCTGGGGAGGAGGGGATGGAGGAAGGGTGCAATAATGGGTGCAACACTGGTGGCTTTCGTGAGTCTAAAAACACATTAAATGCCTGTGGATTTGACTTACCTCTCCTCAGCAGTTCCCTTCCCTTCCTCGCTACACTCCTCTTCTCCCCCCTCATGCCAGCCTTACTCGATGTTGGAGATCGCCCGGAGCTGTTCTCCTCAATGCTGAGCACTCCAGCCATTCTACTCCCCCTCCTCTCCCTTCCAGGCCATCTGTGTTGAAGTTCCCGATGCACCCGGCCACATTTCTCCATGCTCTCATTCGACCTCAACATCTCGCTCCAAGCGTCTCTTTGCCCCACCCATGGCTCCGCCTCTGCAGATTTGAAACATCAGCTGTGCAGGTGGGGCTGGCTATCACAAGCCCACTCAAAGCCCCCTTTATAAGCCGGCAGTTGGATTCGGAAGCATTCACAACCTCGCCTCTGCTTGTGCGCTACCTCCTGCATTTATGGATACCTTCTCTGGCTATACAGAGGTGCATAGCTTTCAATGGTTCCCATATTCTTCGCAACGCTGACCTACTCAGTCCCTCCTCAGCAGCCTTCCCTGCACACGGATAGTTTGTCTGGTGGCCAACTGGTTGCGATTGCCACCACTTCATGGACCTCCAATGTGCCAGAAAAAAGTTCTATCAGCCAGGAAGGGCCGCAGATTGTCTCGGGCTGCAGGCCTTGCTCCTTCTGTGTGTCTGGCGCTGCCTTCCAAGTGGCGGTAATGTTTTGGGGCCAGGCCTCTCTCCTCTCACAGCATCCGCTAATGTAACACCACAGGTGCCGTCGAGCCCCCAGCTAGCGCTATGGGGCAGTGGTGCAAAGGGTCGACAAGAGCGAGGGATCAGGGAGGGAGGGCATGGGGCGGAAGAAGAGCATCCAGCTGCAAAGGAAGAGCTGGGCCTGTGGCGTAGGCTTCCCAGCTGACCTTTCACTAAAGGCGGAAAGGGTGGCCTGGATCAACTCATATTCCCATGGCAACGATGGATGGGTAGCTCATTCTGCTGCCCAATGGACTTGGGGTGGACTTGGGGATGGTGAAGGGTGTTTTGGTGGGAGGGTGGCTGTGAGGAGCAGCAGGTGGGCGGGTTGCTCAATTATAAAGAGCACTGCAGCCCTTCAGATCGCATCTTCGTACAACCAGAGAAATTTGCCATAGTTGTTCCCGCAACTGCTGAATCTGAAAATGTGATGCACATGGACAGAGGGCTTGAGGATGCAAGACCGAACCTTGCAGTAAATAAGGCGTGGGTCATGGGTAGATCCATAGGGCCGTGCCCCAGTCTAAGCCTGGTGCCCTGTGACGCCCAACCTTCTCAACAGCACCAGCAATGCAGTCAAAAGTTCCTCCAATCCCAAGCTCCACCTCCGAGTTGCGAGCACCCTACCACCTCCATCCGTTAGGGGGTTCAGGGTGTGTGTTGCTTTGGTGGCACTGTTCGGTAGCTGCAATGAACAACGGATCTGTCACTGCATTGTTTGGCAATCACGTTGGTTCACGTTGTTTGGCAGCAATTGCGCCCTTTCCAATTTATGCTACTGTGGGCCTGGACCTCTCATCAAGCACCCATGTCGGACCATCTGCTTCAGAAAACAACCACTGCAACACCCTTGGAGGAAGAGGCATCAGTACTCTCCGGCATATTCTCTATGATTTGGATTACTTACTTTGATGATAGGTGACACTCAAATCTACCAGGCGTCACAAGCATACGCGCTCCCAATGTGAGGCTCCAGCAGTAACAGAGCAGGCAGGGAAAAGGCAGCGCCATGTAGACGAACCCTGTCGTCTGTGAAGCCCAACACCAGCCCCTTCCCAGGACGAAGTGCCCGCTGCTAAACCTCGAACACTTGTCGCTGCACTGGTCGAGATTGCACTGGCAGAGCGCAGCGGCGCCCATAGATGGTCCCGCCCGACCTATGCAGAGCAGCACCCATGGCTCGCACTCACCAACCCTTGGGGAGCCTGCTTTCCCACTATTGCTCTGGTCTTGCGTTGAGCAGCTCAACTTGACAGTTCCGTTTGGCCCACCATAGAACTTGGCAATCTTGAAGTAGCCTTGCTAGATGCAGGCATCAGTACGTTGGACCGAATCATACTCTCAACTGAAAATTGCCTGGCAAGTGTTGGTGAGATGGGGTGGGTACGTGCGCGTGTACTGCAGGACTGTGCCAAATGTATCGTCTTTCCTTTGCTTGGCTTAAAGAGCTACTTCAGCGAGAGCGAAAGGGAGTCCCAGGTAAATCCATAGCTCCAGATGACTGTTGTAAAGTGCACTGATAAATGGCACCTAGACAATGGAATCAAAACTGCAGTTTTTTGTGGAGGATGAAGTAACAGCGGAAGATGTGGTGGGGATAACGGATCCTATATATTTCTTGCAGTAGTCAGAGGATGACGCAGGCATGAAGTTGGGGGAGGTGGGTAGTCTGTAGTTGCAAGGCTTTACATATGCTTCTGGGTATTGATGGAATGTATCTTGCGATGGTTGAACCTGAGTGTAAGAAATGAATGCGTGCGTCCACAGCCATTTTGTGAGCCGAGCGCCTCCTACTTGACCAGCGTAGGATATGAGAATTCCATTGTCCTGCATTCTGGAGCGCCCTGGCGTCTATCTGCTTTGCAGGCTACCCTGCCTAGAAGTCCCCCCTTCCCAACACTCCCTGGTCGACAGTCTGTAAGAGACTCCTGGCGCTGTATTGTTGAGTCACTGAGAGGCACATTTCTCCTGGGTAGCTAGATTTGTTGTAGTTATTGACGGGGGCCAAGGCCAGGAAAAGGAGCGGTGGGGTGGAAACTCTATTGCCAGGAAGCTGCACAAGGTGAGGTCAGAATATTGAGGGAACAATGAAAACTGAGAACTCACCACAAATTGCCTCTCTGGGCATTGACCACATTCGACCCCGCTTATGAACAACAGCACTCATTACAAAGGGAAATTCAAGCCCGCTTAAGGTGGTATACAGCGGTTATGCTGTTTGCTGATAAATATCTTTGAGATCAAGCTGTCAAGTCCTTGTCCGAAATATGGCGCCCCCAGGATAGTCATGTGTGTGATACTGGTCAACGCAGGGCTCAGATCCTAGGAATTCAAGAAAACTGGCATCCCAAGGCTCCAAGTATTATGTGCACACCTGTTGTGTGTTTGAAGTCTCTGAGGGACCTGGCACATCACCAACCGGATGACAGATTTGCAGCAGGATTGCAGATGAGGGAGGCGAAGACACAGCCCTCCCTAGCTGGCTATCCTGGATGCAGATAGAATTCTGCCTGACAACGTGGAGTGTGACTGAGGAAAACGAAGAGGACATGGACATGGGGAGGAGTTGAAGTGGCCGTCACCTTGTCATTGCGTGTGTCGTGGATGCTTCGGGCAATGACCTTCCTGAAATCAAACTCTGGCTCAGCAAAAGAGGCAGGCTTGCAATTCTGAAGACAGTGATCAGCACATTCACAAGGGAAATGGGAAGCAGCTCACCAAATGCAGCGACATAGGGGTAATTTGATGACCAGGTGATGTTATTAACACTGGGAAACACAGCATGTCAGCTAGGGAAGAGCTGCAGCATGATTTCTCAAAAATATTTTATCACTATGCTAACCGAGAGCCGTATCAAGCATAATTTCTGATGAGCAATGGAGTATCTTCAATCAGGGGGAAACAATCCAGTTGGATAGGGAGCGATAGCATAGTGACGGCCAATCGGACTGTCTTGCAGATGCTCGTGGAGAGGCACCAGAATCCTGAGCATGATTGACACAAGTAAGAAACGAGACTTCAACAGCACTTGGTGAAGTCTGTGGTGCCCCCACCATTGTAATACTGCAGTGTGAAGTAGGGACTTCTCGTGCTGTTGAGCTTGAAGAAGTTCCACAGCTAGGTGGCTCTGTGAAGAGCCTGCCCTGCAAGTGAAACATAGAGTAGAGAGTGGGGTTAGGGCGTGGCGGCAAGTTAGATGCCAGCCACGTTTAACATGAATCAGCTACCCGAGGGAGCCAATTCAAGCGTTGTCCTGCCTCACAAGTTGACCTAATGTAACTTATGCCTGTTGTAGGCATCGTGCAAGTGTTAACACGTCTTAAGAGGATGAGGGAGCAGTGTAGCACAAATGATGACAGTAGTATTACTAGATGAGGCGCCCTGGCATGAAGTAGTATAAACAAGATGTATATATGTACAAATAGGGCGGACCGGCCTAACCAACTGGGTCTGGGCATGCCCAAGGGTCGAATCCATATACCTGTCATCACAGGCAGCGGTGTCATAATGAGAAGTAATGTAGGTCCACTGAGAGAGATATTGGTGTATAGGTAGGCCACAAGATGAATGAACTCAATACCCCGACAGCTTGGTTTATGGTGACGCCGGCGCACCATATTCAAATCACCTCGAAAGTGATGCCATCTGGTTTAAAATGCCCATAGTAGACTCCACTAGTGGCTTCGAGAATCTTTGTGGTGAGTCAGTGGATTGTGGCTTGCCTCAAGAGTTCGTGAGGAAGGGGACTCACATCGAAAGTCACACTTCCCAGGTCACAATTGCCACGCTCCTTCTCGACACATAGTGCATAACACATCATACCCAGAAACCCAGTGTCAGGGTTGCGGGTGTCAGTCCCAGCTACGTTGTTAACGGTGTTGGCTATGGGGAGCCAGACCATGTGTGAGGCAATGTGGCCAGAGAACCAGAGAGGTTCAAGCACATTGATACCGAATGAAATGTTGGCATTAAATACTGGGGCTTTCGGTCGTTGCCTATCACTACGTGGCACCCGTTTTTGGTTCGACCGTGACATGGGCCTTGGTACTGTCTTCTGGATGAAGGCCAGTGTGCTGTCATGGGCAGCAAGCTGAAGGGTCCGAAACTTTGCCAGGGTATCTGGCAATGAAAAGTCCATGGCGGGTGGTGTCCTGGCATCGTCATGGCCCAACATAAAGTCTAGCGTACCGTCGACAATTGGTAGGTAGAAATGAAGGGCCCAATAGTTCAGAAGTCCAGTGAGGTTTGCCAGAGCAATCATGGGCAACGTCAGCCATGTCTCTGCCGGGTCTATAAAGTGCGCAGAATCAGGGTAATCTGGGTCAGTATTAAGCCTGTATGGGGGTTTCGAGCGGAGACTGGTAATGGTCATGTCGGAATCTTTGCACACTAAAAACCTCCTGGAGATCACCTCACATCCAAGAACGTAATCCACAAAACCACTGGTATAGTCGAGGGCTTCATCTGGGGTATTCATGATGATATCATTGTGCACAACCTTATTCTGTGTGTGGCGAAGGGGTGCAACTGTGTCCATCCAAGGCTGGCCAGTTTTTTGAAACCATTGTCAGGCATGTGTGGCCACTGTCTCTGTAAAACTGACACCAGGATAAACCATGTACCTGCCCTTGTCCTTGGGGATCTTCTTCAAGGCTTCTTCAACTGTCTGAAAAATGGAGAGGATAGCCGCCTTTTGTATGATGGACACCAGGTATACCAGCTGTCGGCCCAACATGATCAGGTTCATAATATAAGATAGTAGAAGCTGAATAATAACACACATAGAAAAGGAAAAGGGGACAAGGGCATTCGATAGAGCCCAAGTCAAGAAGAATTAAAATGTCCTTCTTCACGAGAGTGCTGTCGACTGAAGGGAACACCCAAGGCACATGAACCAGAGCTAGAAGTTGGTCAGTACATATTATATAGATATGGATGTTGTTAGCTTCACTTGCCTGACTTTTCAGCCCCAGCCCATGGATGCTTTGTCGCCGTTGGGGATGCCAAGAGAGTCGGGTCTGAGTTTGCATAATGAGATGCCGTCTCCTGGTGAGATTGGCAAAGGTTCCAGATTGAATGCTGGACATCAATTCCAATGGGAGGGAAGATATGAGGTGTCTTGTGTACCTCGGTGGTCGAAATCAAGCCAGATATAGACATGATCTCGTCCCATATAGGACAGACCAATCGAATAGCAAGGAAAAGGTTAGAATGATAATAATCTTTGGGCGAACCAATTACGAAACTCGCTGGGGAGCTGGCTGTGGGTGACGTGAAACTAGTTGGAGAAACCTCCAGAAGCTCATTCCCAGACTGTGAAAGGCAAAAGTTCTTGTCCACAAAATTGTAGTCTTCATTTCCGAGGGGAGTATAACGGATGGCACAGGCACTAAGTCCGCTCCCTGTGGAAACTATGCATTAGATTGGGTCTCTGGGTGAGGACATTATGGCCAAACTTACTATGCAAGCGAGAATAGAAAACTGGGACGAGAGTACCAGCCGTTGGGCCCAGCAGAGATTCTGGACCATACGTCTTTTCAACAAGGTCCCGTAACTCCCCATTGTTGTCCAGTTGCGTTTCCAGAGACACCCCCGCAGAGGCATTGCCTGTGTGGCCAGAATTGGACTTGGCCAGAGCAGATGGTTCCAATGGGCTGGGCTGCTTCCACATGTTATGGAGGGCTTGATATGCTTCAAGGAGTATTTGAGAATTCTGCTAAGTTCAAGCGTTTGTAGGAGTTGCAGGTCATGTCAATGCAGAGGCTCTCGAAATCTTTTGTCATTTGTTCAGGAGTATGTGTGAAAAGATTGGGGCTAAGCTTGCGAAGGTCTTGTTCACCATAGATGGGAAGAGTGAAAAGCTCAACCATACGCTCTAGCATTTCTAGCAGGACCAAAAAGTCAGCCTGTCTATAACTGGACATGCTCGTTTAGTAAATGCACCCTCTGTAAATGTGTGATCTGGAATTGAAGGAAGTTAATTGATCATCATAAGAATGGATAGCACACACCTTCGGACCACCATGCCACCTTTTTCCCCCCAATATTATCCCACGTACATGCTTTAATTAGCTCTGGGGTGGGAATCAGCGACCCCCCATTGACAGACAATGTTTGGATAGCTAACCAGGTGCAATATATATAGCTAGCAAGGTGCGGAGCTTGTCTGATGAGTTTGATTGTCAGTTGATGTAGGCAATGGTTTGGTTAACAGGAGGCTGGATCTTACCATGTGGAGACAGGTCAGTGTTGGACATAATGGTGTGCAAGGAGCCCCTCTCCAGAAGTAAGTCCCCAGTGAGGAAGGCTTCAAGTAAAGGCCAATTGCTCTTCCATATAAAAAGAGTAACTTTATCTTGGTCTGGCCCGAATAAAGCCTGTGGTTTGCTTGAAGGTGAGATGCAAGTTCAGCTGAAGGGTGTAGAACATACCTGGGCAACAGTAAACCAACACATTGACATTTCGGGCAGAGGACAGGCTCCCAGAGGCCAGCCCTGAGGCCTCACAACGCCGGTATGCTTCATAGAAAGAAGGTCCGAGATCCACAGTACAGGAAAGTCATAAAATAAGGCAGCAACTTCAGGATGGACACTGGGAAGGCACTGGTGCAAACAAAGTAGAAATAGCAATCAGGATCCAAGTCGACACCGTGATAGAATGTAGGAATGCTCACCCGAGTCCAAGCGTTGGGACGTCCAACTGCTGTCATCAGTGGTTTCGTAGTCTGGCAAGTGGTGGAGAAACACTAGGAGGGCAATGCAGTTAGCAATTGAGATGTGGCAAACCCTTTTACGTAGGTCAAAATCCACCAGGCCCAATGGAGAACGCAGCAAAAGCATATCTCTGGATGAGACATAGAAGGTCAACACGATGCATGCAAATTTGAACATGCTTGGCGCCTTGTAAAGTGAAGCCAGAAGCCACAGTCAAAGTGAGGTGGAAGGGAACCAGCTTCAAAACTTTATGTCATTGGGAGATTAAAAGGTTCACATGTGAAGGTGCTGAGCCTGGGAGTTCAAGAGCATGAATTAGTATCTATCTGTCGACAACAAGCCGAGACTGCGGGAATCTGATGAAAGAGAGCTTCGTTTAGAGCAGCATCTGACCAAGAAACAATCGATAAGGCTGCAACTGGTCACGTTCGAAGTTTGTGATCCTGTCCAGATAGCAGCAGTAATAGGCGAGTGCTCGATGCTCAACATGAGGTTATGATGACAGTCAACGTTTTAGTAGTGCGGCTGAACCGTTGGAAATGCCATGACTATTGTGACCTGACGACATGGAGCATATGGTTGACATCTACAGGGCGGGTATAGAGATGTTCATAAGTGGCAGGTTCTAGCTGAAAAGCGACGCACTCTAGAATCTGCAAAATAAAAAATCCACAATCAGATAAAAAATCCCAGAAAAGCTTTGAATTGTACACCAAACCCAATGGGAAGTTATTTACGCTTCCATTGAAAGGGGTTGAGAAGTCCTGACATGAGTCCCCTTCTGGTATTCGGTGTATACATGGGAATTATGGGTCATCTTTGAAGGTTCCCACTCAGACTGTGGAGCACCAAGTATCCGAATCAGTTCACTTAGACCTCGGAACTTGCCCAATACTTTACACTCCCCCCCCTTGTCTGCTCGGAGTCTGGGTGGACTCTCCTGTACAGAAATAAGTCCACTAGAGTCCGCCCGGAGTCCAGTCAGAGTCCAGTGGACTCCGCCCAGACTCCACCTGGACTCTGACTGGACTCCAACAGGACAAACAACTTGTGCAAATTCTGAAATTTTGCACAAGTCATTTTGATTATTTTATTATATTTAAAGTGTCTGGGCAGGCAGCATTTAC
>JABCKT010006918.1:0-13139 GCA_018858115.1 Tephrocybe rancida | reverse complement strand
CCCCCACATGTTAGAGCACGTGACTACATTTGGGGGAATTGATGGCTCGATCAATCCTTGCATAACACGGATTGATCAATCCGCGCATAACGCGGATGGTTCAATCCTTGTTATTTCATCAGCGGTTATCCCCATTTCCATGTACGCAGTCTCTTATGTCCCGTGTGGGTTCTGGGATCGCTGCATAGATGAAAATAGTGCGTATTTCTATCCATCTACTTCATCTGTGCTCTTAGACCTGGCCGCCGTTTCGTAGCAGTATGTCAATGAACAACACAGAGCGTTTGAAACTGACGCGGATGGGTCAATCAAATGAAGAAGCGGGAGGAATAACGAGGTAGAACGAGTAGTATGTCATATGATTCCTGAGCTTGCAATGACAACCACTTCATTGGTTCCTTTCGTTCTCCAAACTTCAAGGCGGTCCTCATACTAGTAAGAATGCCAATCAGAGACGTCCAATGATCATTAGAAAAGAACCCAGTTTCCGCGGTAACCGCGCATTCTGCTGGTAGAAGCGTGGCGAGGAAGACAGCAGTTCGGTTCACGAGGGCGAGCTCCAGGGCCGAGGACCCAACATGAAGTTCTTGGAGTGCATAAGGTGAAGCCGGCAAGGTGTCGTGTAATTGGATCGAATGGTTCAGATGTATTCAAGAGGATGTGAAGCCCTCTTAGGTTCGGGCGGTGGCGGGGGGCGTACTGAGATGATTGAAGGTAAACGTCCCTTTCTCGTCGTGATTTGACGGGGGGAGAATTGGTGAGGGATTGAGACGCAGGACTTCCACTAGAGGGAGGGAGTGGGTGAGGGTTTCAATATCCGTTGTCGAGTACACCATTGACATGAAAACCACGATCGATAGATTATTGAGAGGGTACGCAAGGAATACTTTTAACTCCCCGAACGTGAGCTGACCGGCTCCCTCCCAGATGTCCCAAACATCGATTTCTGTGATATAGTTGCATCGGTCGAAGATGATTGTGTATGGTTCAAGGAACTCGCTCCAAGCGCACACGCGAGTTTCGATGCGAAGTGAGAGAATCGTAGTCAGAAAGTGTGGATCCTAGTCAAATCGACGCATGTGATATGCACATCCCGAAATAACGAGGGCAGTCATGAATGAAAAGGCACCAGCTTCGAGAGGAGGGTGATTGTGTTCTCGGCCGTCACGGAGGCACGGCTGACGTGCAGAGCCAGTGTCATTAGTTCTGATTTTGCGGAGAGAAGGAAACTTCGAGGGGAGACTCAGAGCTCCACAGTGTGTGAAGTGCCGGGGAAGGACAATGGTCGCAAGATTGGGCAGCCATTGTAACGCGACAAGGGAGAGGTAGAAATCTTCCTCAAAATCGTGAGCTGTAATCTCAAAATATACGAGGTCAGATATTGTGGGTAGCGGGATAATATGTGAGAGAAAAATGACGGATTGGCATCCGTAAGGTCGACGATCAAGTGCTGACATCTTGGGTGAAGAATAGCTATAGAGTGCCGAATGTGTTCCGGGCGAGGGGACACGGCCCACTGGAGTGTCTCCAGGTTAGGAAAGAGGTCCCGGACAGGCCGAGTCTCTACGATGAAGCTGAGTGCGGAGGTTGCGCCCATTCCGATGTCTACATACAAGGATCGCACGAAGCTGGCGAACCACAGGAAGCGATGCTAGTTTAGCCGTGGGGGAATCTGAACAATATTTATGAGTCAGTTTGAAGAAGGGGAACGAGTTATTCTTATGAACCCACCATAGCTTGCTCCGACGTAAAATTCCAATCACCAAACGTTTTCAAAAGGCCTTCTATTTCGTATATTCGAGGTATGCCAGAAGATTGACGCATAAATCATACCCCAGTATTTGTAGACTTGCATATACGTGGCGTTGGACCGTTTATTGGAGATCTGAAAAATCTGAGAGAGTAGCTCGGGAATGGTCAGAACGCGATGGACACCCGGCTAAGAACAAGTCCGGTCATCATTGTTACATTCACTCTTGAGATCGAAGGATAAAATTTCGCTGTCATGAGTGGCATGGCCATTATTGTTTTGACGATAGTTGCGACTAGTTTTTTGTCACAGGGAAAACAAACTTCACACACGTGATGTGACTCGACGTGGTTAATGATACATGGCATACCATACTTGTCCAGAGGGCTTACAAAGGGCGCCATGAACGTGTGCCCGCACGGTCATGCATGCGTGGACCGGGAGAGCATGCCGTACAAGCAGAGCCCAGATGCACGTAAAAACTCGATCACAACCTTATTGGCAGGGCAGAAGAGTACGGGCTGATTGTCGCCGAATTATCGCCTTCTATAAAAATTTTAAAGTACGCTGGCCAAGGTTCCGTACCCTCAGTGTAAACGGGAGCGAGCGGCTATGAGGAATGGAGCCCTGGTCCGTCTTTTGTAAATATCAGAACTGGTACTAACTCGACGCAGCTGTGTATCAAATTCTTCGAAGACTGACACTGACGTTGTAGACATTCGCCAGGCGCCCCACGCGTTCCTCCTGCTTTCGTGCCTCCGACGTCCCAATTTCCCCATCCTGGTCGTAGTACAACCCCCTAGCACTTCTTATCCTCTCACACCCGTCGCACCTCACGCGCCTCTCCAACATCCGTGCAAAACCACTCGGCGATTCCACAGTCCCATGTAGGCGCCACAGACTTGGGAGCAAGCTCCCCTCGCCGATTTTCTCGATTATGTCGTCGGGCATTACCATCCCCATATCCAGCGTTCCCAGATCCGGAAGGGCCGTGAACAACTCGAGAAGCCCCGACCGGTTCTGCCATCTATATTTAGTTTCGGGCGATCGAAATTGCACCTTGAGGCTGAGGAGTGCACAGTGCGAGCGCTGTACTAGGGAGAGGATGTGTTGTGTTGGGTCAAGACGCTTTATATTCCTAAGGAGACTGTCGAAGGCGCTCTGGGTGATAGAGAGGTGTGTGAGGTTTGGGGTAGTGAAAGAGTTCAGTATTTCGACGTCACCACCTGTGAGGGAGATCGTGTGAAGACTGGGGAGCGCGATGGAAGTTGTGCGGTTATACAAGCATACCATGGGGCCATTGATTGTCAAAGACTCGAGATGGGGCGTTTGCGAGAAACTTCTTAGTAGCCCTGCAGAATCAAGTCGATATTGAGAGCCTTCAAATATAAGGGAAGTGAGCCGAAGCAAAGGAGCGAACAAGAGGAATTTTTCGTGTCTGATATAAAGCGACTGCAGGCGGGGGAGAGACAGCATCTCGAAATCCGATTGGAGGCCTGATTTTGTGATGCCATACGATAGATACTCCAGCACTATGCACTGGCGAAGAATGCCGTACAAGTGCTCTTTGTCTAGTACGAATTGGCATGTGGACTGTCCAAGGTGGAGATATGTGAGCATTTCCCATCGGATATGTGGTATGCAGTAGAAAAGGATGGAGTGCGGGCGACGCGCGGCGATTTCCGTTCTACATGTGATGTCCAGGGTAAATTTTGTGAGGCGTTGCATATTTACGGTGAGTCTGTCCAAGTAGCAGTACTTGTCCTCGTCTTCGATGTCGAGGTACAAGCCGAAGTCCTCGATCATTGAAAAGGAGTCGTGGGGTATTGTGAGGAGATAGAGAAACGAGATGCCTCGTGTGTCAAGGTGTAATCGAGTGAGACGGGGGAGGTAAGGTGCAATGAGGGGAGTGATATCGTCGCAGGCAGGGGAGTCCACTGTCATCTCCAGGGGCCCGTTTTTGGGAAATATTCTTTCTTCGACGCATTTTAGGAGTGAGAGGTCCGGATGGGTATTTGGAATTGAGATATAAGCTCTCCGCCACAAAGCCGACTCATTCAGCGCCACGGTGCGCCAGCGAGAGCAGACTTGAAGGAGGGTGTAGGGCAGATGTTGAGAAATCGGGGGAATGGAAACGCTGAGACCTCCCTGGGCAAAGACGAAGAGCCTGGCGAGGAGCTCGTTCGGGAGGCGTTTTATATGCGCAAAGGTGAGTCGAAGGGAGCTCAAGCGCGTAATGTTCGTGTCGATATCATGTGAAAGGGCAGAAATCCGCTCATTCAAGTCTATGGTATCCGATTCGGAAACATCACGCACAGTGGAAACCTCCACGAGCGTGTCGTATAAGTTCTGTGTCTCGAACTGAAGAGTAGATTTCACCGCGGACGCCATCGCCCAGTCGGCCTCGAAGAAAGCATTCTCGTTGCTTTGCTGCGCGACGGCCGAACACTTCTGCAGGAACGCTTCGTCAAACTTGTAGGCCTGAATGTAAGCTATTATAAGGGCTGTATGAGATCAAGCGGTGCCTTCACCTCAGCCCTATACATTTGTGCTGATACGGAGATAGGGGTTGTGCGGCCTATTAGTCTCGGTGTTCGGATCTCTGGTGCGCACTGTGTCATGTTCTGTCGCGTCAATAATCAAAGGAGTAAGAGCTGGACATAGTGGCAATTGTTATCGATATCCGGAGAATAACCCGCACACTGAGCAGGAGCGAACAAGAGAAGGAAAGCGGCTCGGACTTCGGCGGCACAATGAAAAAAAAAGCTCGGGCCGAGATGAGCCGACATCACTGGCGATGACGAATGTCATGATTGGTGGCTGGCCGCCGCATTGAAGTGTGCCTGCTTCTTTCTTCCACCATGATATATGTGCATGGCCGCATCTCTTCAACCCAAGTTCGACAACGGTCGGATTCGCTGATGCTTCTTCTTCTAACACCCTTCGCCCCATTGTGCCCCTGTGCTCCCCACATCTCCCCTCGGATTGCCAGCCCAATATCACCACATCCCACCTAGCCATCAATACTATCTACTATCATACAAGGTCTCCCACCTCCCCTGTACGCCCAGTATGTCAAACTTGGAATGCAGGAAGATCTTATCGCGCTATGTTACTCTTTTGATGTCACATTCGATCAAATATAAAAAGCCGATACTAGCACAGCGGCTGAGCTGCCGTCCACAGATTCGACGGGGGGGGGTTCGACTCCCCCAACGTCGTGTCATCATCCCAATCGTGGCCTGTCCTTGCTTTTTCCACGTCATCATATTGGACCCTGCCGGCTACTCGCTCCTCCTGTATCACCTACCTTTGTCGCTAATTATCTCTGCCATTGTATTTGGGCCCATATCATATTTATTTCTCGAGCAGAGGGGCACAACCCCAATCCCTGTGTGGAATCTGCACTCTCAGCTGAAGCATTCCTGGGTTGGCGGCGGGCTTGGTGCGCGGGCGGCTTCTGGGTCGGGGTCCGTCTCCCCTGCTGGCTGCTGCTGGGATTCGACTTCCCATTCTTCACACGTCATTCCGCCTGCCGCATTTGTTCTCCCCCTCAGTTCATTTCTCTTTCTTTGTTTTTTGTCGCCGACATCACTCTACAGCCATCTTATTAGCTGTAGAATGGGCACTAGGTCTCTGCCTTCATTTGTTCCGTTTCAAATCGCTCCTGAGTTCAATCTGTGCACGTCATAGCCTGGCTTCTGTAAATGCCACGATAACCTAGATGGCTTCCACGTCACCCATCATTTAAGGAGACGTGGTTCGACTCTCCCTTCCTTCGTCACGCGCAGGCTAGAATATTTTACACTCTACACCCAAGGATCGGGGTCTTGCTGAACACATAAAGCGCTCCACCCTTAGGCCTGTTCCGGCCAACATTCCAATCCCCGTACGTGTGCCATCCCTGTGTCCATACCTCGCCGTTGTCTCGACGTCGATAGCGCGGGGACCTGCGTACAGGCTCTCATCGCAATAGCACGGCGCCCTCATAGACGGCTGGAGGGGTTCGACTCCCCCAGGCTCCGCATTATATTTTGACTTAACTGGTATATTCATCAGGAGTGACGACTCTCTGATCTGTGAAATTAATCGTGTGCCAGTGACACATCATTTTGCTCACGACGTCACATTTGAACACGACAAGCAAAGTGTCGTCTAGGAAAGACTCCGCGGGGGTAATAATCGTGGCCGGTGGTATGGTTCAACTTTTGACCAGAAAACAATGAATTCCAATCGGTGATCCTCGGTAGAAAAGCTTTTGGGATCTACTCTGTGCTGTTACAACTGTGCTACCGTAGGATATGGCCATAGAACACATAAGATAAGGTTGTGCGTCTGTAAAGTATGGGGTCGATGGCCTCACTAACGATCAATAGCTATCCAGTCTCCTAGGTCAGAGAAAGCTGGAAGATCGTGGAAGTCATCAGCGCCGACTTTCAGTTCCAGGTTCTCTATGCTACCAATCCGTTCAGTGGCATATTTCGCCAGGGCGACAAAGTCCTCATGAGATTCATCTGTGTCCTCAATGGAAAGCCTCAGAGAGTGTAAAGGAGCGCCAGCCGATCTCCACGACACGGTCAGATCTGAAACCGCGTCAACGATCGCGAAAAGATTGGTGTTGTAGCATCCAAGGGCAAACGAGGAGATTTTGGCCAGTGATGTAGGTATCAACGGGAGTACATCGATGGTTGGCGTTTCTAGAACGAAAAGCGTGAGCACTTCGAGTTCTGGGCGGCAATTAAGGAACGTCGCCAATGAACCGAGATAGACCACTTGGACATGGCAAATAGAGAGGTAGCGTATTGAATGGGTTTGACACGATGAACGGAGAGAGGGTATAAAATAATCGAAAAACATATCATTTTGAAACGTGTGGGCAGAAATCTCGAGACTCTCGATAGAGGGAAGACGAAGCTTTGAAAATATATGTTGAAATGAATGGGATTCACCACGGCCTTCGGTATGGATCTTGAGCATGGCAAGATGGGAGAGTGCAACAGGGAGCTGCGGGGCGGCTGTGGGTCGCTCGTCCAGATAGTCTAAATTGACTTCTCCAAAGCGTGCGTATTCCACGGCACTACATGCAAAAAGGAAATCGAAAAGGTGCCCGAACGATATGAGACCACGAATTTCAAGGTGCGTCAGTTGACTCCAGGGTAGCACAAATGGTAAATGATGCCTGTCAGGATAATGGCAAATGTCAAGTATGACACGGCGGAGCCGTGGCGCTGTCGTAAAGGCCGCTACGGGGAGGTCGTAGAAATTTGTACCTGCTATTGAGTCGAAGGATAAAATCTCGGGAGCGGGGAAAGCATTTCCCGGGCATTGAAGAGTCGACAACTTCTGAAAATCTGAGCGTGGCATGGAGGTATAAAACTTGGTGATGTGATGCGCAATTGATTGGATGCCATGAGATAGATCGCACCAGCCCTCGCGGCTGAGTTGGTCTGTAATATCGAGTTTGATAAGGGTAAGAGACATCGGGCACGTTCGAGCGCGGGAAGACCACTGAGAAAGTCGGGTACTTATAGGCATAGGTATATGGCGACTGTCAAGGTGTGGCACCCTGTAGAGGTTTGGATCAACCTTAAGGTCAGTCCAAAGTGATGATGTATGGATGGCCGCATCCCTCCAGACTGAACAGACGTGTGATAGAGGTACTGGTGAACGACCTCGTCGATCTTGGAGAGGTCTCCTGGGCGCCAACGCATACTTGAAAATTTCGCCGAGGACATCGACAGGAAGGCGCCGTACGGAAGGAAGGAGCGCCTTGTACATCCTGACGTTGGCTTCGACATCCTGACCCGCCCTTTGAAGTTTTTTAAAAGCCACTGCCTGTCTCCCCAACTCGAGCTGGGCACGCAGAATATCAAGTTCGATCTTGAGCAATCGTCGCTTTTTCTCATTCAGGATACCCCGTATGACATCTTTCTGAGTGTCGGACGGCTCGTGACTCGTTCGTTGGAGAGATATGAGGGGATCCGGGTGTCGAGAGGGTGACACCTAAGCATTTGAGTGTACAGGCCTCGAAGTGTTGAGCGAGCTTACTTCTGGATATTTCTGTACTGCCAGAGCCTGAAGTTTTGCGTCAAGGGAGGCGTCATCGTATGATGACAGAGTGGGTGCTACATCCATACAGCATCAGTCTCTCGGTATTATCCTCCCGATACGATACGAACCGAGTTCTAGAAGTTCAAGATTAAGTCTAACTGAACCATAAACCATAGATCGTGGTTACGTACCCAACCATTTTGTCTGTGCTTTAATGAACGCTAGTAGTGAGGGAGCTTCTGCGAGAATATCTGGATGTCGTGAGGGCGTCATAGCGTGTGGCGGCCAAGATTTCTTTCACGATCAGAAAGGAGAAACGATCGAGGTGTGGGTACGGGCCGGGCACAGCGATATCTGTGTTTTTTGAGTAAACGATGGTTAACACGAAAAGCCCGAGATCGATGCACAACAGTGTACGATGTGCGATGGAGTTGAAGTTTTCTCCAAACAACGGATTGACTTCAAAGCTTCACGGGCCGAGATCGCCTTGACAATGACGTCTGTAAACGATGTCACATTGTGTGGCTGTGTGACTTGTTTGGTTCTTTCTCTTGAAGTTGAACATCCATCTCGCAGCTCACTAACAGTCTCTTGTTGTCTCCTTCTGCAAGCTGCAAAATTCCTTAGTAGGTGAAGCCTTGAGGACATACGATGAAACGTCCAGGCTGCAGTCGGATTCAACGACAAACGGGAACAGAATCTCATCCAATCTGGGCTCTGTAAGTACTAACGATGTAATGAAAAAGGAAATACAACATACCTTTTCCGTCATTGGAGCTGTTCGATTCGGTATATATCCTCGCCTGCAGTCAAAGAAGAGGTTGAGCTTTCACGGATGGAGGAAAGGCAGACGAGGACTTACAGGATAGACACTCCACAACTCAAGACCTCGCAGTTCACTCACAGAATCGTCCTCATCAGATCCCGTCAATGCACAGCACTCGCTTTGGACAGCATATTCAGTAACCCCGGCTGACAGTTCAAGCTTTCAAGGCTACCAGGGAAGAGGAAGCGTACAGGGAGCGTCAAGCGTGATATCCTTAGTCAAACTCCAGTTGAAGAATACATTTCGATGGCCTCCGTGTCTCGCATGGAGACGATCCAAGGGAACAAATACTCTCTTTCCGCCCACCCCCGTCTTCCTGGCAATTTAAAGCTCAGGAGAGTTCGACTCTCGCCCTGAGTCTTTTCTATCGGACTCGAGGAAGCTCAGCGATGAATTTACTCACCGCCCCCATACACATCTTTCGCTGAGGATTACATTGGCACGAGAGATATGCATAATAGGTTCGTTGTTCTTGGAACCCGTTTCATGATCATCACTAACCTCGATATGATTCTGGTGCTTAGATCGCCGTCGAGACTAATCCCTTGATAGTTGTATTCGTGAGTCTTCCTTCTTCTGTTCTCGCCCCGACAATAAACTCATCAGTCTTGCAGTTCCCATATTAAATATATTTACAACATCGTCCAGAATTGCCCAAAACTGAGAATATCAGAGCGGATGTAGATGTCGTCTATCCACACCCACGCCGGAGCCACCATGGAGGGTGAGCTGGTCGTTACCAGTGGCGACGACGGTGGTCTCATAAAACCTCCAGTTGTCGTATCCGAGGTTGATGGTCCTAACTTTCTTCCCGTTCCACAGAATGTTGACAAATGCCTTTGCCTCCGCAATGGGGCCCGCATAGATCGTATTTGCAAAGAACCCGAGAGTGTAGCTCTTGCCCACGACGGTCTTCAGTGGTTCCTTGGGGCTGAGCGTGCCAGAGAGGTTGTCGACGCCACTTGAGGATCCGAGGAGCGCGACGCTGCCGCCCGTACGGGCATAGGGTATGTAGTGGAAGATCGAGGCATCCCGGAGGCCTCCTGCGGGGGAGGCCCCAAGCCAAGAGTCTGAGGACTCGGTGGTGCAGAAGTCGTCGCAGGTGTACCCTTCGAAGCCGCCGTCAATCGCCAAGGAGGTGCGCTTGTAGCCGCGGGAGTAAGTTACCTTGAGGTTTACCTGGCCGTAGTTGACGGCGGTGTAGGCGTCAGCAACGATGTAATACTGGCAAATGAAAGTGTGAGTCTATTTATTCGTGTCTATGAAGGGAGGCGACTCACAAAAGCACAGGTGTACGTGGTGGGTACACCGTTGATCAGGGCACGCCAGATGTTGAAGTACTGGCAGGCACCGCCGACACGGTCGGAGCCGCGGGTGGTGCACAGCACAGCGCAGGCGTTGACGTCATATTTGTCGATGAAGGCGAAACCCATATACTGTATCAACCCTTGAGTCTTGTTCACAAACCTCGATCGGAAGCGTCGAGGTCGCTATACCGTATTCATGTATCTTCAATCCACCTATGGGCCTACCTACGCGGTGACTCAGCCTAGCACCTCGAAAGTACACTGGCATCTAACTGCTTCCAATATGGAAGCGTCAAGCTCTCTATGATTTCCCTCGAAACATACATGTAACACCCCTCCGAGCATCCTTCCCCCATCCGGGAATGCACGAAGGAGTCAGTCCGGCAACCTCGGATCAAGAAGTACGGGAGGAATGGTTAAGATTTAAAGGGGTTCGAGAGGGTGCGGGGGGAGTCAATTCGGAGTGAGGCTAGAATGAGGAGTAAGGTGTGCTGCTGGAAAGCAAACTTGATAAGAGAGTGAGATCTGGTGGAGATAACGATTAGATTTAGATGATAGGCTGGATCAATTCGGCCCGAGTCTTCCGCTTTTGACTTGGTCGTTGAATTTCTTCGCCCGTCCCTCTCGTCTCACCCCCTCCGCCGTTACGCATTCTTCATATATTAGGCTGTAGACGCACCACGCATTTGCGTGGGACTACGTGGGCTACCGCTACCAATATACACACTCATGGCAATTTTAACCTCACGGAGATCCCAAGGCGATCCATGGGATACCCGCTATAATCAAGTGCTGAGCGCAGACGGAAGGGTTTCGATGCGTGCGGCACCGTCCTCCTGACCCCCTCAGCTAATCCATTCGCGGACGGCCCCCCCTTATTTCCACCACGGCCCTTCTTATGCCACGACTTCCTCCAACCCTTTAAGTATCAGTGTCTCTTCAATCTTCCCGCCCATCTCCTACTACTTCTCCACCTGTTCCGATGCCAATGCACGAGATCCTGAGATGTAGGACTCTCGTGAGGGTACGTGAATGCGCCTGAGGTGCGTATAGTGCCAGCTTCTTTCGTTCACGTCACTGAACGTCTCGGTTATCCAGCACGGTCCAATGAACTGAGCCACCAACAGGCATTCAACATACGTTTCTCACAAGTCTGGCATTTACATTTTGAACACTCATTACTCACCCTGTTCCAGCCTCGCGGCATATTTGGGTACCATATCCTCAATGAATGAATAGCTTACCATGTACCACCTACTTTCGGAATACAGCATCCCCATCTCTCTAGAGGCTCTCGACGTACGTCCGGTGTTTTAAGTTCAACTAACTCGTCCTGACGAATCTTGTAAGCTTACCGAGTCCTCACGGTACCATCACGCGCCGAAGACTCGACGATGATAAACGAAGCGTCACATGCCGCACGTATCGAGAACCGCGGGGTTCCTTGTCGTGCTGCCACTTCTAAAGCTCATTCCTTCACACGTCGCATGTCACCTTTGGTTTTGACCACTCTTGTGGGGTCATGCTCAAACTTCATTTCGGGTTGAAATATCGTTGAATGACAATTGAAGATCTTTAGCTCCACCTGCGCAATTTTCAATATGTCCAAGCGGCGCCCCGCGATGAAAGTCAACCACAGCCATTCCGAACTTCTCCTCAGCGACCTTCTTCAGCTGCTTGCGTCTCGGCGAACCATAACCACACCCAGTTTAGGCTCTACGTATCCCCGATCTACCTCTCCACCCATATCCACCTCTCCACCCATATCCACCTCTCCACCCATATCCACCTCTCCACCCATATCCACCTCTCCACCCATATCCTCAGCCAAGTACAACACGACCCGGAGCCCCGGGCACTTCCCCGGGAACTTAATTAGCTGCCCGTGCGCGTGGCGTTGAGCTGTGTGTTATGGAGAACTTCCTGGTGTGGGACGGGGCGTACTTTAGGTGGGGCGGTGTTTTGTTTCGTGCAGTCGCGTAGCGGGAAAGATGACGCCCCACCCTTTTTGAGTGGGATCGGATTTGATCACGAGCCCGAAATCATGAATCTAATTTTGGATTTCATTCCTTTCAACTTTCCACTCGAAAGGACCTGGATTTTGAAAATGTCTATATCCACCTTTCAATATTGCCCAATAACTCCCAGGTCCCTCATAATCTCGGTGGAAGACGTACTCGAATGTATCGTGGACCAGATCTACAACGATATCACATCACTCCGATCGTTATCGCTCGCCCATCGATCCTTCACCTTGTCCTGCAGAAGGTTGATCTTTCGGAAGGTTGCCCTCGAAACCACCTTTCTACACAAAAGGAATCAATGCAAAGCATTCCTTAACCACATTACGCTCTTCCCAGAAACCGCTGGGTATGTTAGGGTGCTCTCGCTCAACGACCATTCAACTACATATCATCCGGCCCAGATGGGCCGATTACTCTCCAAGAGCTCCTCTATACTGAACATCATCCTTCAGAAGCTTGAAATCCTCACCACCCTTGAACTTGTTGAATTCGGCGTCAAGTGGAATTCTCAATTCACGTCCTTATTACTCCCTATCATTCGATCTGGAAAGATCACATCTATCCGTATTGAACATGCTACGATTCCCTTATCGCTTTATCAGTCATTGAAAGGAAGGATTCAGGAGGTCCAGCTTGCGGGGGTTTCGATATCCGAGTTAACCAACGGTGAAGAAAATATCCCTCGTGGAGAACTACCATTGTTGCGTCTATCCTTGATTGGAAATCATCCCGACGTGGCCGATTTCGATCTCGGAAACCTAAAATCGCTGGAGTTCTCACGAGTGGCGCATAATTTATTTCAAGGAAGCAGGATTCTATCAATGTTCCAACAGTTAGTGTCAACCACGACACTGACAAGGCTCGCCATAACATCTTGGACACTGTGTAAGGTCCTTCTTAGTTCGAAACATATCATGCACGAACTGATCCTTATTTGTAGCCACGTCACAATTCATCAACTTAGACGGACTTGCCTCGCTCGAGGAACTGGAATTGGTTTCCTACTTGACCAATTCGCCATCCTGGGTCTTGGAAATGATCCGCCGGTTCCGCACCTCTAGTCCTCTGCGACTTTTGACGCTCACTATTTTACCAAGTTTTCAAGGGCAAAGAGATTTTGCCGTGGCAGCAGTGCACTGCCGTGCGTGCAGTGCCACGGCACTATTAATCAATGTCTGTTT
>JABCKT010006917.1:0-13152 GCA_018858115.1 Tephrocybe rancida | reverse complement strand
AATCCTCGTGGAAGGTTCTGCATAAGATTCCAGATCGCCGAGACTGAGAGTGTGTGTTTGACCTCCTTGTACATGAGGTAGGTCCACAGAAACATCCCCTCGTGGTTCTCCACCTTCCCCAGTGCAGCTATGACACTGTTCCGAAGGTCAAGGTGTTGTTCCCCTTGTAGCCGCTCGATCTTTCCAATCTTGTGTCTCGTGAATGATGCAATGTCCTTTTTGACGTCGTCTTTCGTGATGTTCAAAACACGGAGACGATCCGTTGGCGCTGTACCAAGTTCGTCGATGTGGCCACCGACCTTGCGCGATGTCACAATGATCCGGGTCGCACCCGACGTTGTCTTGATGTGTTTTTGGAGTTCGCGAACAAGGGGTTTAGGGCCCTTGCACTCGTCCATTGCGTCCAGTATGATTGTCACGGTGGTGGTGAGCATTGGAGAGGATTGATTCTGTAACTTCAAAATGAAGGATGAGAGGACTGTCCAAAGACGCGTGAACGAAATGTGAGATTTGTGCAAGAGGGAGTCCAGTTCGGATTCCAGTACAGAAAGGAGGGCATGGTGCGTTCGGCGCATGTGCTCGTACAGTTGGTCAAGGAGTGATCGCATGGCAGCCAGCGGAGTATTTTTACTATCATCGCTGGCCTTGAAAAAATGAAATAGCACGATGTCTTCGTTTTCGACTGCACGGGTGATGGCCTGGTTGATTAGCCACGAGCTCAGGATCGTCTTCCCAGCCCCCGGAATCCCGTATACCACAAGTAGTAGATTATCTTCTGTCGTGACCAAAGCTGAATACTGGTACTTGTCCCGTATCCACTCGCACGTCCCCGCGTAATGCCGCTTCTCTGCCGCATGAAGGTCAGCCTCGTAGGACGGCGGATTGATCCAGGCCACCAGCCGTAGCCGGCGGGCAGTCTCGGCTTCCTGTTGACTTTGCTGATGATGTCCGGAGGAATAGGTGTAATGCTGAGCGCTTGCGACGTGGTGAAGCCGCTCCTTCTGTGTGTCAATCTTGGTCTTGAGTTTCCGAAACTCCTGCAGCATGTAACCCGATGATATGAATTGTTTAACTGCCGAGATGATTCCTTCAAGAGATGAGATGTTGCAATCAACAATATTATGTATGGGTAACGCACGAGCTCTTTGGGAGGCCTTGGGCCGATTATACTTGACGGCCTTGACCCAAAACTCAAGGACCGCCACGTAGAGGGACTCAACAACGGTATTCACAAGAGGCGCGTCGCGGAATGTGGTCTCAAGAAGTTTTACGTATTCCATTTCGTCTGCCATCGCAACAAAAAAGTCCATTGTTTCTTCAACGACATCGCCGTTGTTCCTCGCCATCTACTTGTGTCAGGTCAATAGTATGGGAATTCTCTGTGGTTATACACACCTCTAAAATGAACGAAACACTGCCCCATATCAACTGTCCGGCCTGAGGTGATAACTTGACCACTCCTTCTAAGATTCGTTCGAATGGCTGCAGCTTCTGCGCGGCAGTGCCCAATCGTTGGGATAGTGACCTCGCTTTTGTCGACGGGTCAAACGACTCGGTAATTTTTTTTGCATGCAAGAGGAGATCAGACAAGCTAGTAGGCGCCTTGATCTGCGAGAGTTCTGAGGCTGTAAGGCGTTCGGTGTAAGTCTTCCAAGCACGACTGAAGGCATCCTGTGGAGATGTTGGCGTTGTTGCTGCCATGGCGAACAACAACTGGTGGCGGTCTATTATAGTGAGGACCAGCTGCCAACCGTGGCCGATGGAATGAGATGACTGTGGCCGGGGATGATGGATCCGATATAGTTTTCATACGTGAACTTGTCAGCATCTGAATGAGGTTAATTGGGCGCTAGTCGAATTGAAAATAGTAACATAATCCAGGACCACAACATCCTCGAAAAGAGGACATTCGACTGGCGCAATGAACGAGAATGAACGTCATTGTCAAAAGGGAGACTCATCAGAATCTATTACACGGCCAAATAACGCATAGTTTCAGCGGACTCTTCAGCGGAAGGTGACAAACACTGAGGAGTCCACCCTCGTCGACATTCCGACAACATCCTTGCACACAATTCATCCTGAAGTGATGTTGAAGAAGTGTCCCATGACGAATGGAAACCCTGATGGAGGCTGAAAAATTCTCATAACTATTGTTATTTTATTAGGTGCTCCCGATTTTCTCGGATTGACTCGGGGCCTAGACACATTTTTTTTCGCCACAGCGCTGCACCTTCCTCTCATTGGCACTCGACACGGGCACTTGGCGTCCCCCACCCTCAGACCCTGGCCCCAGCCGCAAAACAATCTGCGTCTACCTTGGCTCCTAGTGACATGCACTTCTTAGTTGAAGTTCGACTCCATGCTCCGCACCGAGGACGTAACGCGCTACGTACCCAGCGGATACCACCCACTCCAGATCACTATGGTCAACTTGGGCTGCCCACACTTGCGAAGCCACCATTGCCCCCGCTTTGATAGACTACTTTATGATAGAGGGACCAACCGGCATGTACTCCGTGCTCGTCACGGAAGTTCGGATGCAGCTCATGTTTGCCTGCAAGCCCACACCGGCCTGGCGCAAGGCCGTCGCATATAATCTGACTGGTACCATCGCGTGGCTGCACGAGGCTGGGATCGTCCATGGAGGTGCGTTGTCTCTCACTGTCACATCCGCTCCTTTCAAGTAAGAAGTCATTTGGTCAATAGGTCTTGTGTTCCCCAGAGCTTGCAGAGCAGGACCCCGATCCCATCATGGACTACTTTGGGCGTACGACATCACCGTCGTGCTGTCCTTCTCCGCCGCCAAGCAGACACGTCACCATCCCCGCATACCTCCTCGCACCATGGCAACTCGTGCAGTACAATGCTAAGATTTCTAAATCAGAGATAATCAACACAGACGTGCGGAAATACGATTGTGGCACCGGTACGCACCTATCCCTAATTTTCGATACCGGAATAAACTAATCTTCGTGTGTAACTCATGAAGCGGGTACGCTGCCCCTCCAAATGGTGATTGATGCTCCCGAGACGCTGTTCGCGTTCCAAGCCCAGAACATCGCGAACCCGCCGGTGGAGACGCATGCTGATGTCTGGTCCCTTGGCGCCGTCGTGCGTCCCTTCCCTTATCTATACCCTTTCACCACTCACACATAAACCCTGACCCCGAACTATAGATACTCAAGCTCTTCTCCTGCTCTTCTCCCTCGCACGCGGGGGGCTCAGGCAAATGCCCGTCATCGCTGGTAACGACGGTATCCCATAAGAGGTCGGGTTTCGAGGAGCCTTGGCCACGCGGCCCGATCACTGCGTCGGAGTGGTGGTGCATACAAGGGGCGATGATCCACGAATGTAGCAAGGGCTACACAAATAAGAAGTTGTTGATGAGTTTGTTGGAGAGGATATCTGCGTCTGACCCTGCGAAGGGCCCCACGGCAACGGAGATCCTACTAGACCCATGGTTTGCAGATGTTAGTAAGGATGCCTAGTGATAGTCTTGGGTCCGAGATGCTGGGGGCTCATGAGTTAATTAACCTACTGTATTATTTGGTTGATTTTCCCGTACACCGAAACCTCACTCAGGCTGCTTTTTTGACCGTTGGTTCACGCAGATGTGTTTGTATATCGTAATTTTTTGGTGTGTCGGAGGCGAGCCCGATCAGTGACCCCTCTGCGAGCCAGTCGGGGCGATGTGTAAAATATGCTCGTTTTATGTGGGAGCACAATGGTACTGACCACAAGCTCCTCCCACTCCTCCAGTCCAATATGGAAGTCAATGCTGCCTCCAAACTCGACCCTACAGATGGCCCCGGAGTGCTCAACCGTTCACGCTCAACCTACACTTCCACGAATCCCTGTCGCTGGTCGAGGATATGACGTACTACGTGCCTGGCAGATACCAACCCCTCATCACTGGTGACATCATCGGACCAGCGCTCACCTACGACCACCCCTCCCCGCGCCGCTACCGCATCATGAACAAACTGGGCTACAGCTCTAACGCGACCGTCTGGCTTGCGCAAACGAAAGGTCTCCACGCCGCATTCGTCACTACCACAAAACTGCAACGCCCGCGGGAGGCTTCCCTACCTGCACACACGTTCAAAACATTACCAACCCGCTTCCCGGTTCTTATAAATCATTTCACGCTGCGGGGTCCCGATGGTTCGCATTCCGTGCTGGTGACGGACGTCATCACGTCTCTGCTCAAGTTCCCCCAGAACCACACACCCTCGTGGCACACTGGTATCACGCTTCCGGACCTCGCCACGCACCTGAGGACACCACACGTCACCTTGTACTTCATCTCTTCGTGCAACATTGCAGAGTTCCACAACAGCATCTCCCCGCCCGGTGCCTTGCTGCGTGTAAAGGTGTTCGGCTTCGGCTCAGACACGTATGCCACTGCTTACTGTTTGGTATTGAATTACCTGCTTATTGCGTGCTTGTATCCCATGAGGCAGGTACGCGCCCGCTGCACAAATCGAATTGAGTGCGCGACATAGGCTTGCGCACCTGAGATGGAGTTCGCGTACATTGCACTACCAGCCCTCACCCGCCCGCAGACCTTCCCGCAGTCGTGTGGACGCTAGGTACCGCCGTGCGGCTTTTCCTCTCCTCTCCGTTGTCTTTCTCACCTCTCGTAGATTCATGAGCTCGTCAGAGGCTGCACATTCACGTACGGGTTCGACATGAGTGCGCTGCCGGGAACAATGGCGCGTCTGGCGGGCAATATTCCACAAGTGTGGCGTGAGTGCGCGTGGTATGCTGGCTTGCCCCCCGAAAAACGCGAGGTGAAGCCGATGGTCACTGAAGCGTGGTGGGAGAGATGTGGGGGTGCGCTGATGAGGTGATGCGCCAGTGCGGCTGCTGAGAAAGGTGCTGGTGCTTAACCCATTGGAATGGCCGATGACCAGGGAGGTGTTGGACGACTCGTGGTTCGGGGATGTGGATCGGCCCTAAGCGCTAAGCTTTGTACCGCCTAAAAACAAAGCAGTTTATGAGTTGCTCTTTGTCAGATGGGTGGTAATTGGGTCAAATTTACCAACCTAGTTCTCGCTGCAAGTCATCGTCATGGTGCTCGAGGATTCGTGCGATATTCATGTTTGGTAAGGCCGGTAAGCCTGTGTGGCGAACAGACGAAAAGAGCCTGCCAAGTGAGCTGATCGGTGTCGGAGTTTGAACTGCCTTGAAATTGAACCACCTCTTCACTAATCACAACTGCCTAAATGCGAACGCATGTGTATTTCTACACTCTTTCTCGGCTTTCTCTCGTTACCGTAGCTCATTGCGCCGGATTTTGAATATTTCCACGACTTCCACAGCTCATAAGTCGCCTGGCAGGACCATATGATTTCCCTAAGATTCCCCCTCTCTCATCGGGGCTGACCATTGGCATCAAAAGCACATGGAACGCACTGGAACACAAGCAATAGTATGTGAGGCGTGTTTTTAGCACGAGATCAACCATCGAGGTACGTATGTCAGGCTGATCTCACTGGCAAGGTTTTGATTGACCTGTTGACTGATCTTCAGGTATGTAGCTTCCGGTCCGACTTACCATTCCACCCAGAAATTTAAGAATGTTAGGAATATCGGGTCTGCTCCAAGTAGTCTGCTGCGCAGCTTTTCTGCGAAGGCTATGCTGAGGCTAAGCTCAAGCCGTGCGACTGCCAGGTACATATACATCGCATCATTTGTGTCAGATTGTAAATATAGACATGATGTGTTGACGTTATGTATTGTGCAGCTCAGGTACCAGCTTGAATACGGCGCTAACATTCGACCAACCAACCCTCATGTACGACGAGGGCGATAGCGAGAGCGACTCAGATCGTACCTACACTTCTTCGGATGACGATGACGACTTGAACTCTCTAAGATCTTCTATATATACGTTCCCTGACACCGAACCCCAGCCGCCATCGCCCACTACTAGTTTCCAACAGCCCCCAGCTAATGGAGGTAGAGACGTTGCCACCTTGAACTACACCCCCAACAACTCCGGAGCACTGGATGCTGGACATTTCTCAACTCCCCACATTCCAATTTCCGCGTCGAATCAATTCCAAGGTGTGGGAAGAACGACATCAACCGAAGGACGGGCCGTGGCCACCCAATCTCTATATCATGGCTATAACGATCTCGATCAATTGCCTATTTTCAACCCCAGCCAAAGCTGGAGCTCAAACGCTCAAACACGCTCACTTGATGCCGTACCCAGCAGCAGTGCTGGCCTTGCGGACGTGCTTGGGTCCAGATATTCGTACACACTGCCCCCCTTTCCCCCCCACCCGTACAATCAGAGCGACCCGGGTAGGGCATCAGGCCTTCCAGCTATAGACCGGAATTCGAATAGGCCATACCAAGAAGCTCATTTACATACCCACCAGCCACCACACACTCATATCAACCGCGCCTCTGCTTGGACCCCAGACGACCGTGCCACCGAATCGAAGGTGGACACAGATTGGCCAAATCCCGATTATTTTACTCCTCCGAACCTGAACCCTCTGAACCTGACACGGTATGAACAAATAATGGAACTGCACAGCGGCAAAAACCACGCACGATCCCGACGCGGTGCTGGCCAAGTCGACGATTTATTAAACGTCGTTAAGGTCCGACCAAGCCCGTATTCATCGGAAAGGCGCAACGGGCCAGTGAAGCTTGACGTGAACGATGTTTTAGATTTCAATGGGCGTATTGAGTCCGGTTCCAGCAACAAGCAAAGGGAGGGAGCACTCCAGGTTTCTCTGGAGCACCGCCCACATAATCCGCTGGGCAGTTTATTTTCAGCCGAACCGGAGCGCAGAACTTCCATTGCTGAAAAGATTCAGCGCATTCTAGAGGATTCGCCGCTCTGCAGAGCTTTTTTACGTGCCAGGGGCTCTGATGCGCAGATACTACTCAATATGTTCCAGTGGGTGGGTCCTCATTATCATGTAGTGGGCCGTGGCTGCAAATTAACTCGAACATCCGTAGCTTCTAGACGATCCAAGGCTTTCTGAAAAGCTTCGACGCCGCCTGATTGTTGCCACGCAGAGACTTTCCACCAAATCTGGCCTTTACCCCGTTTGTTACGAGCTGAAGGGCGTCGTTCAAGATGCACAGGAGCCCGTCACTGGTGGTGGGTTTGCTGACATATATAAGGGGCATTTCGAGGGACATGTTGTATGCTTGAAAACCATCCGCATCTATCAGGACAGTCAACTCGACCATGTTTTGAAGGTGAGTGTCAAATTTTATGCCATTACCGGAAGTATAACCTCTTGCCAGCAATTTTCCAAGGAAGTTATACTTTGGGGACAACTGTCCCATACAAACGTCCTTCCAATATATGGACTGTATCGATTCAAGAGTAGGCTTTGTATTGTCGCTCCATGGATGCAAAATGGCGACATTGTTGCATATCTCAAACTCAACCCAGACGTCGATCGGCGCTCCCTGGTGATTACTACGAGATCATGTTTGTCCTCAGAAACCAACTGACGTTTTGAATAGGTGCTCGACGTCGCCAAAGGATTGCTGTACTTACACAACAACAGTATCATTCACGGCGATTTGAAAGGTGTAAGCAATTTAACCTCTAGGACCGTTGTATCATGTCTTATACGTTATCGACGTCCAGCCGAACATCTTGATCGACGAACAAGGCAGAGCTCGCCTCTGTGACTTTGGTATCGCTTCCATCTGTGATCCAGAGATCAAAGCATGGACAACGCAGTCTTCCGTTTCATCTAAGGGGGGTTCTACACGGTGGCAGGCACCAGAGCTATTTGATATTACTGAGGACGATGAAGAGGTTCAGAACAGCGTCTTCAGCGACGTCTACGCGTTCGGTTGTGTGTGTTATGAAGTCAGTCTTTGCATAAACTTCCCCTTTCATTTTACAAACATCATGCGAACAGGTGTTCACTGGCAAAATTCCATTCTACAACATTCTTCGTGACACGACGGTGACACTTCAAGTGAAATCTGCTAAACGACCATCTAGGCCGAGCGAACCTGGCACGTCCTGGCAGGAGTGGGGACTAACAGAAAACATCTGGTCGCTCATGGAAGACTGTTGGAAGGCGACAGCCAGTGAGAGGCCTGTTGTTCGACAGATTATCGATAGATTGTCGCCACTCCTGGAGCAAGACGAAAGGGCGAGTGGCCGCCTCAACGTCTTGCCTCCGACTCACTTCCGGCGAAGCATAAGCGAACCCCCAGGTGTTACATCAATGGCCTCTTTTGACAAGTTATGCGATCAAATTTTGTGGTACAGAAGTAAAGGGTACGAGACAACTTGATTGCTGTTAGACAATCCACTAGCATGCACATCTGTCCCGCATCCAAATCAGCATGGCAATTTCAGGGTGGATAGCACTCCTGATTGCTCTCCTCGCCTGAGCTGCACATCCTCTCGAACAAGACGGGGGCCAATGGGAAGGTGCCTTCGTTGGAGTAGCCACTAACGGAACATGAAATTGCAATCTTATTGAAGTAAAGGGGATACATACTAGTCTTGAAACCCTCCGGCGATTAATTCTGACGGCGCTCATCCAAAAAAGATACATACCTGCCATTAGTAACTGAATCAGATACAGGCTGGGCCTCTGACCTGAGCATACGAAGGGTGTGGTCAGACCACCACCGACAAGGGAATTGCAGCTTGTATACCAGGGTCAGAACAGGGTATTGTGAGATGCGTTTTGTAAGTACAGTAGGTTCAATCGAGTTGGTCGACAAATCGTCGGAGCGGAGTTCGAACTCAAAGAGAAATTGTTCAACATTCAATCAAGCTCAAGTCCTGTCTGGAGTCAAGTCAACAAGTGCACTGTCCAACACTGACACCCCCTATCGCCCCCAATTCGTAGGTGCCAAACACCAGCATCTGCCCAGTTGCCAATGATATCCCTCCTTCTCTTCTGGAACACCTAGCACTGGTTGACCACTTGGCCGAATGAAGAACAAGGACGTGTACGCATCACCCCTCTCAAGCAATACTCAGATGATGAACCCTGGGGTTCAGGACTGACAGGTTGCGAGGAAATAGACGCTGGCCCGGGCGCAATATACGCCGTACAGCATAATTTCTATGAAGGACAACTCCTGACCGTACGTGTTTTCTTTCCCAAATGAACATCGCTGACGATCCGTGCAGGCACCTTCATCCAGCGCATGTGGCCTGTTAAGAAGCATATGTCATGAATATAGTTCTCGAAGATGACATGCTGTGCACCTATTCCATCACCCTAGAACCATATATATATCAGCCCCAACAGGCTCGGTGTCCCAGGGTCCCTGCTACCATGTTCAATGAGCCCGACGACATTTATGATTCAAGCTCCTGGTGCACTACTCCTGAACCCCCTATTCTGGAAGCCCCTCGCATCGAGCAGCAACGCGAATGCAATGGAGATGAAGAACAGAGCAGCTGGAGCAGAAGCGCGAGTGAGGTAGCCGCACCACAACCTTTCGATATCCTTTCACCTCCTGCATCCCAAGACGTCTATAACTTTCTGGAAGACATTATCGCCCCGCAGTTTTTGCCTGTGACTGAACCACAACTCGACCTACATCCCAAACCTGCGTCTCACTCGTCCAGGCTAAACTCAAATATTTCCTCTTCTCCACATCTAATCACGTACCCCTCCTTCTCCCCCTACCTGTCTCTTGGGCTAGATCTTTCACCTACACCCGATGTCCCATTGACTTGGGCCGCATTCGATTTTACTTCATTGCCCCCACCTCAAGATCCCTTACACAATGACAATCTGCCCGCCAACTCGCCATCCCGACCAGAAGAGCTCGCTCAACCAATGTCGTCCCACGAAACATCTCGTCCAAGAGATGTGGTTTTTCGTGACCATTTACGTTTAGCGTCACGGTCCAAACGCGAATCTGGTGTACTTGACGCCGTTTCCAGATGCCCATACCCGAACCGCCGAGGATACACAGGTCCATACACGATCCGCCATCCGTTGCGGGCGGAGGACTTGAAACCCCTCAAAGACGACACGTATAAGAAGCCTCCTGCTCGAGCCACCATTTCAGAACCTAATGTCAAAGACGACGAGGGAGGACAGGTGCCAGTGGAGCAGCACTTTGGTAGTCACCTGCACCTGCACTATGGTGAACCAGTCGATATTGGACTTTCGGTCCCCACAAAGTCAAAGGACCTTGTCTCCCGCCAACTCCAAGGCATTCTCGTCAACGCAACACTTTGCAGGGTGCTTTTACGTGCAAGAGGCTCCGATGCGCAGATGCTGCTCGACCTCTTTCAATGGGTAAGTCGTGATTGACACCCGCAAGTCACTATAACGACTGATTTCTTTCGTTTGTAGCTTCTGGATGATTCTGCAATCGACGATCATTTCAAACGACATTTAATCGTAGCCACTCAGAGACTTTCGCTAAAGACTGGTCTTTACCCTGTCTGCTATGAGCTGAACGATGTCATCCAAGAGAGCGCGGACCCCGTTGCTGGGGGTGGATTTGCAGATGTCTACAAAGGACGGTTTAGGGGGCAGATCGTATGCTTGAAGACTATCCGGCTATATCGGGACAGTCAACTTGAACACGTACTAAAAGTGAGTAGTTTCTACGTTGTTTGTGAGGGTGTCCGTGCGAACTGATACGTTGCCAGCAATTTTCGAAGGAAGCCATCCTCTGGGGGCAGCTGTGTCATACAAATGTTCTCCCCGTGTATGGACTGTATCATTTCAAGAACAGGATTTGTATCGTTGCTCCCTGGATGGACAACGGCGACATCGTTGCCTATCTTGAACTCAACCCAATTGTTGATCGGCGCTTTCTGGTGAGTTAATATTGGTCGTTGATGTCCTTTAGATTAGCTGACATTGCTATCAGGCGTTCGACGTTGCCAAAGGCTTGCAGTACTTGCACAATAATAGTATCATCCACGGCGATTTGAAAGGAGTGAGTCGTACGGCCCCTGAAATCGTTGCGTGAGGGCTCACGTGTTATCTGCCTACAGCCGAACATCCTAATCGACGAGCAAGGCCGAGCTCGACTTTGCGACTTTGGTATCGCTTCCGTCTGTGATCCCGAAATCAAGGCGTGGACAACACAATCTTCTGCATCATCTAAGGGGGGTTCTACACGTTGGCAGGCACCAGAACTATTTGACCTTACCGAGGATGACGAGGATGTGAAGAATACTACATCCAGTGACGTCTACGCGTTTGGTTGTGTGTGCTACGAGGTCTGTCGTCCACATCTTCTCCCTCAACCAGTTTATTAACTTGGACAAGATCTTTACTGGCAAAATTCCGTTCTACAACATTCTACGGGACGCTACAGTTTCGCATCATGTGAAGCTATCTAAACGCCCATCGAGGCCGGAAGAACCTGGCGTGTCTTGGGGAGAGTGGGGACTTACCGAAAGCATATGGTTGCTTATGGAAGATTGTTGGAAAGCGAACGCAGATGAACGGCCCTCAGTTGAACACATCATCGAGCGATTGCTGCCCCTGCTGCGACACGACGAAAGGGCCAGTGGCAGTATCAATGTTTTGCCTCCTACGCACTTCCGGCGAAGTATAAGCGAACCCCCGGACGCTATGTCTATGGCCTCTTTCGATGATCTATGCAAGAAAATACTAGCTGCGGAGCAATTGGCCAGTGCAGAGCCCTAAACATCCTTCGAGTTGCAATTATTCTACTCAGATTCTACTCCTCTCCGGCCCAAAGCAGCGTGTCTCCCATTGAAACAAAGAAATTTATTCACCGAATGTACCTAGCCGCATCTCAATTCCATCTACCGTTATTCTCGTCTTCGAGCTTCCTATCAATCCATTTATACTTATGCAAGTGCTTGATACGACGATCGCTCCATTTGCGGCTCCAACTCATTTTCTGAGTCTACGAGACGCCGTGCTGATTTCGGTAAAGCCACTTACCTACATACATCCTTGCGATTCGACCGGCTATCGGCCCATAGTGGGCTCATCGGAATGCAATCAAAACGATACCGACTTGATATGTATCCTTCTCAGACAGGAGTTCGGGGAGTCCCTCATCACAGTGGCGCCCACACAAAGTAGCTCAGGATTCGAAGGGTCAACCATTGGCTTGTCCTTGTCACATTTCTTCAACACACGGACCTCTCGCCCCCCACTATAGAGCAGACATCTTCAATTTCTAACGTGGCGCGCTATTGAGAAGTCTCTTGGGTGATCTTGGACCTATCATGGACTTTATCGCGGCACATGCAAAGAACGAGATCTTGGAGACGCATGTCCTCCACCACGTCACCAGCAGAATCCCGCATTACCACACATGAGCTACCTGGTACTCTCCTTTTCCTGTGTATCCTACCAAAACAATAAATAACCAGGTGGGAATCTGTGGCGGCGCTGCGTAACAAACCGAAAAAAGCCGGCATTTATTGTCCGGGCGCCCCTGGGGATGGAGAGGTGTATTGCGTGATGAGGGAATATAAGGTTTGTTCACTTGAGCTGTATGGGCTTTAGCTGATTACCAACGCGATGCCTCCCGCAGTTCCTTGAAGAAGGTCTTGTTGTTTTTAACAAGAACGAACGCGTTATGGAGTTGCAGGAGCTTGACCCGTATTCCCAGGCATAGATGATCATAGTGATTTAGATGTTGAAGTAGACAAAAAGGATGATTAAGGATTGAAGATCGGCCATTGAAAGATGCCTAGGACTCGTTTCACGAGAATACAGAATACAGACGGTTTACATATAGGGGTAGTGGCCTAGAGCTAAGATCACGAACGACCATTATTTGTAATACTAAGTACAAGTGTCATCGCAATTCCGGGATTGAGAAGTCCAACTCGAGTGACGTTCAAGTTATCTGGTTCTAAGTACGCAATGAATGCGCCACATGACACAAGACATGGGAAACCCTGATTTTTCGGAGGAAATTCGAAGGTTAAATAAGTGATGTTCTGAGGAGCAGTCGTATAGAGTCCTGGCAACAATTTCGTTATCGAAAACCTGGCAGTCACCGTTGGTGTAACGTAGGCGGATTGACCGGGGTCAAGCCGTCGATCAGATGATTGAATTTCGGTTCATCAGATGATTGAATTTCGGTTCCCGCTCCATCTTATCTTCGTGATTGTCTGTCAATTGTTGGCAAATCCTGCTATCCTTCTTACTTCAGGGCCTCTCCCCC
>JABCKT010006916.1:0-13164 GCA_018858115.1 Tephrocybe rancida | reverse complement strand
AGTGGAGTCTGGGTGGAGTCCAGTGGAGTACATGTTGTGTCCACCGGAGTCCACTGGACTCCATCCGGACTCAGCGGAGTCCAGTGGACTCCGTCCGGACAAGGGGGGGGAGTGTAAAGTATTGCAAAGTTGAAGGCCCATCAGCCATCAATTCACATCAATGATCGCCGATTGCGATGATCTACATCTTTCCTTCCATAGTAAACGAAATCACACTGGCTCCCAGCGACCATTGGTACCCTTGTCAAAACCAAGCCCTCTCCGATTCCCTATACATTCCCATTAATCATTTCCCGCACACATGCGCATCTCCCCAGACACGTGAACCGATCAAATCCACTGCGACTTTCTCCTACCTCATTCTCCATTGACAACTGTCAAGGCGTTTCCCAGAACTACTCCCAAGGGAACGTAGGAGAAGTTGCCCTATATGGAGAAAATCAGGGCGACATGGTTGGTAGAACGGGAGTATTGGAGACCCAGGAAGCTTCGAACTATCGCTCCTTGTAAGCGTACCGTCCTTGCCAGCCGACACACAAGGAAATTAATTTGTTTCCTTCACAGTTGCTGTGTTTTGAACGTCCACACACGGCTGATGAGGCGGCATCCGTTCTCGACTCCCTACCAAAATACTGACGCTCGCATCATGTCAAGACCTACATCCTCCTCTACCTCCCTATCGGATTCGCTCCAACCCCATATGTCCATCGCAATGTCGACTCCATCCGTGCCTACTCACCCACCTCCTTTCAGTGGTACAACGCGTTCGATTGCAGAACAACACCCGATACCTGCATATCCTAGGCTGTAGGCCCTCTCGTGTTGTTAGGGCCCACCAGCACCGTCGTGACACCATGGAAACTTCTGCTATCACCCGACACACCCCTGGACCCGCTGTTGAAGATTAACCACCTTCACTACCAGTCAAGGAGATGCCTGGAAGTGAATCCCCCGCCTTTCGGCACTGTGTGCCCGCTCCACCCTTCATCTACTGACATCATTCAAGCATCGCGTTTTGCCGCACTTACGGCTTACAATGGAACCGGAGTCTTTATGGGCTGAGCAGGACATTGGGTGACTGTTTCGGATGCCGACGCGCAGGTTGACTATTCTTATTAACCCTCCCACTTCCGACTCCGGGCGATGCTTCACCTCTATGTGAACCGTTCAGCCAAGTAGTGCTTCGGCCGTGGTCGGTGTGTGTCGGTGCGTGTTAGCGATCAGGCTACCAGGA
The DNA here is from genome assembly GCA_018858115.1 of Tephrocybe rancida. Lineage (NCBI taxonomy): Eukaryota > Fungi > Basidiomycota > Agaricomycetes > Agaricales > Lyophyllaceae > Tephrocybe > Tephrocybe rancida. The sequence continues at coordinate 11,930 of JABCKT010006916.1, read as the reverse complement.
GAAATTTTCAATATAGTCGGTAAGCGGTGCTCGCACCTCTCTTTTGAAGTACTCATCTCATTTAGTCATCTAGTTTCTCCATGCAACACACACACTACATATCCAACGATGGGGTATCTACATGCCCGTGGCGAGGTCGATCACTCGCCGCCTCGCGGGTTCAAGTGTAGGACAGTAGCAGCACTTCATTGATATTGATGTTCTAGGTAAGTGGCATTCCTCGCCCTTCTCTATCGATTTGCTCGTCTAAACTTCGTGTCGCTAGTGATCCCCTTCTGCTCGTGAAACACGCTACAGCAGCGTTGCAGAAGCGTTCACTTATGGAAAGGTAGAACTGGTACTGCAGACCCGTAGGCAAGCACGGCCTTCGATATCGATATCCTCAGCATCTCACCCTTCTCGCGGCGGAACCACGATCCTGGCTATAATCCCACAGAAAGACGCCTCTCCCGTATGTCCTTCAGCCCTCTTACATCCTGGGAGACGGTGCCCGCCCACGCTACCACGTCCAACCTGACATGTGCACCAACATAGACATCAGCCAGATCTCCTCTGCATCCACAGCTGCGACGTGATGTTAGCCGCATTATGAGGGCTTGAAGGCAATAAGGGATGAACTCAGACACCAACGTAATCAATGGGCCATCTCTTCCCCTCCTCCGCCGTCTTGTCCCTGCTTAGCTCCACCCTCGCTCAGCCCCATATCGACCTCCCATAATCCATTCCCTCGAGGGATACTGGGTGAGCGACGCGCGTGCTTCTGCGTGTCTCTGTCTGATAAGCCCTGTATAGTGATCTGTGGTCCAGGAAAGGTCCCGCGCTCACAGATCGCAAGTTGAACATGGCGGGGGACCAGCCGATCTTCAATATTCTATCCGGGGTGAGTTACGTCTTTGTCTCGCTGGTTATTTGCCTGATTTTTGTTCTACAGGCTACGTCGAACCCAAAATTGACGACGATACTCAAGGATCGACTCATATGTACGACATAGGTGGGCTTTAAGTTGGTTCGCGAGTCCATTAAGCACGGGGATAAATATCTGCTCTCAACATCGACGTTAGGTGAGCGCTGAGCGACAATCGTAGTTCATGTAGATTCATTCGGTCTGACTCTTTCTTTCACAGAACAGGCGTCACCGAAACGGCCTTTCTGGGGGACCAGAAGGAGAACATCCCTGATGCCTGCAGGTCATGTGAGCGGTATCCGTACCTCTGCGTCACTTCATCTAATGAGTTTTGTAGAGTAGCTTCCGTCACCTGGTTCCGAGGACAGGACACCTGGGATGAGGTTGAATGAATCGAGGATTCCAGCATGGTTTCGGAGGCGGATTGTCGATATCTGTCGTCGATGTCATATCTTGGGTATGTGACGGGCTCGAGGATTCCACCATGGATTCGGAGGCGGGTACAAACATGTTGTCGATATCATATTTTGGGTATATGACACGGGGTAGAACGTCTCAGAATACAGTTGTATTTGGTGCAGTGTTGTAGTAAGTCTTGATATAATCAAGTGTTTGCAATAACGCCTGGTTATCGATATACGACGTTGATTTAAAGTTTGATTGTTCGCCCTCCATGAGCTTCACCGTGTCAAAAGCGATTCGTACGATAGGTGTAAGGTCTTCCTTCGACATGGTACATCAGGTTCGTACATTCAAATACAGTTATTGCTCTTCAAAAGCCTGTCGCCTTCATGATATGTGCTTGTGTCAACGCCGTGAAATCATGGGCCTACGCATGTGGTAGAAAAGCCTCAGTATTTGATCGCGCCATCCGAATCTATAGTGGGAACTTTCCAGTGCATTTGTTCGAGCTTCCACAGATGTGCAGGCAAAAACGAAGCACAAGGTAGACATAGTATATGTATAGTGACAAGTTAAACAAGAGGGAGAAAATTGGAGGAAATGTTGTTCGAATAGTTGCCGGCATTTCGCGATTTTTGATTGGTTTGACGTCATTCCACTTGTTCATCCTTTCCACCACGACCTTCCTCTGCTCGTCTATGGACCTCCTCTTTGGCATTATCAACGCGTCGTTCTTATGGTAGCATTCTTGTGGCCAACACCACGCCCAGGATTAATATGCTCTTCGGCCGCTTCGGCGCAGAGAAGTTCCGTCATGAGTGAGTTGCAATTCGGGCAAGATGAACTTAAATATTCGACGGAGCTTGGAATAGGGGGTAGGTCATGGTGGGTAACGTTCTCCTTCACTTGGTAGCGTGCATTGATGATATCCTTTCTACAATAGCACCGGTCTCACAGCATGAACACTCGGTTGGCCTCACCACCCGTCAAGACCCGAGCGATTCCCCACTGCGTATGATCCGGAGAATCAGGGCGACACGGCTAGCCCATCCATCCTTGGATCGGTGTGGTGCCGCAGCTTTATGAACCTCAGATGCTCTGGACAGTAACCCGGATGCGGGGAACGATAACCGGGATCGCGGCAATCCGGGTCTCTGTGTCTCTCGCCCACACATCCTCACTCTCGGCCTCAAATTGCCAAGATCTCTGCCCACCCTCGATGGTGTTGTCCCATCCCTCCGGTCCTCACGCCTCACAAGAATTGACCTCCCCTTGTTGATACCGTTATACCCCAGCATCTTCGAGACAGTCGTCAACATACCCTGCGCCTTCCGCGCACCGTCGTCGGGGCCTTACCACATGTCGATCCCTACGGAGTGCCTGCCCCCTATCTACCCCAGGAATTCTCATCGTCTGCCCGCTTTCACATCCAGACAGGTGTAGCTATATCCGTCCTTACTCTACTCCTCTCAACCTCCATCGCTCTTGCCCATACCGTGGCGTACACGGCGGCATCGATGGCCACCATGTCTACTCCGTGCTTCTGGCCACGACATGTTGAAAGTTGGAGACTCTCGCAGGACGAGCACTATTCGAGGGGACGATTGGGTTGGATGACGTCACACATGCCATTCCTTTTCTTCACCATCTTGACCTTGCCCCGCCCTGGAGGCTGGTCGGCATATCTCTGGTCTACTTCACCCACCCATATGTCAGAGTCCGCTCCCTCGAACGCCTCCCTCAACCTCTGCACTCAGTACCGAGGAGCGACCGAGATCAGGGTTTGAACGGATCTGTAGACGGAGGCAAAACCTTCGATAGTGACGTATGGTGAGTGTTTCGTTCTTCCCCTAGGTTCACTCGTCTGACTTCACTGTTCACAGTAACCCCACCAGTCTATCCACCGGTCGCACCATATGCTACTGCAGCGTCGCTGAACTATTTCTCAATAGCGAGATCGAGGTGGTACAACGGATTTGGAGACAAGTAGAATCTATAACACTGGGTAAGTGATGGCTTCCACCCCTGCATTTATCTGCCTAATGACATCTGTATAGTTGCTCCCATCGCGCAGCAGCAATAGCGTCATGGAACTGGAGCCAAGGGCGAAGTCGAGCGCTTGCAAATCACAATAGGAACATGAACATATTCTCGATATCGTTATCCTGGGTAAATGGTGCCCATGCCTCTACGTTTATCTTGCTTACGAACTTTCTCTAGTTATATGGCCCAGTTCACCACCAGTACTGTGCCCACATCAGGAGAGACACGCCGCCCCGGACTACAAGTGGCGATGCAGGATGATTGTCAGACCCACGAGAGGATGTGAAGATCGCAGCGACACCAAAGTAGATTCCTATATTGTGGCTCTTTTGTTGTCCGATCTCTGACAGGCTTTCTACTCCAGTGCTCGTTTAGCACCTGTTTCTGGAACGTGAGTTTATTTACGTCGGTACGACGCCGAGCGCACGGGACGTTGAGTGCGGGATTAACTGTGAGTCGGTGAGTATTTATTGAATCTTCCCTCTCGTTATCCAGGCCTTGATGCGGCTCTGCATTTCCAGCTTAAAGACGGGGGAATCGACAGAACTACCACCCGAAGCCACGGTCCAATTGGCTTAGCTCTATAATCGATACACCTCTCTGGGCCCTCGTGCTCAGATTAGGCAAGGCAGGTGGCGCCTTCCAAGGAAGTACGCACAGACGAACGGGCGTGGCGTATGAATCATCACGCTCGTTGATGTTAACCTCCCTGTTCTGCTAGGTTCGACGTCTGTACAAGGAGAAATCCAGGACCGAAAGCCCCGTGGCGTTGCGAGGACCAAGTAATCATCAAATTTGCTGGAAGTTTAGAAGCGGAAGCGACGTGGAGAGTTCGGTACATACACCTCGAGCCAGCGCCTTGGATGGAATGTGCTTGTCCAATCATTTTGTTCTTGCCACGTCTCGATATCCTTGCGGCGTATGTACACTATCATACTTATTGCCAGCACATTGTAGGCCCTCTGCTTACGTTCAACTTGTACTTTATTCCTCGTTCATCTGTTAGACACCACGACGCATGTCTATACCACCGTCTCCTTCGTCGCATGCAACAGGCGAAATGAATGTGTCACCATGCTGGTGCCAACGCCGTTATGGGAGCAGTATTTCAGCATTGTGAGGCACATATCTGGCTTCATCTCATCTTTGCGACGAGCTGGGTATGGCGTTCTAGCCCCTATGGAGAGCCACACAATATACTTATCTACATTTTTTATGATACACAAGGGTGCATAGCATGGTAGAATGGTCGTCGTTCGGTGTTCGTCTTGTAGTACAACATTATACATTATGTTTACTTTACCAAGTAGTTAAAGCAATGGTTGGGTTCCCAATACATCCAGATCGTGAATTTCTCCTTCGATGAGCTTCATCTTGTCAAGGAGATCTTTAAGTTCACGAATTCGACGTTCTCCTACCTCAACTGGTTCATCCGGGTGGCGTAATGTTGCCTGTTCAAAACGGTAGAACCGGTTGGCAATTTCCAAGGCAGTTTTTCCCGATCCATCCTTCAGAAACGGACTCCATCCCCGCTCCAGAAGCTGGAGAGCCTGAGTGAATGGTCGCTCTCGAATCATCTCGTGAAGGAGATGAGGCGGTCGTTCAGCTCCTCGTTCCAGAAGGAAGTCAACCATATCAAACGCTTCGCCCCAAGCTGCATGTTCGACTGCAGTCTTGTCATGAACATCCCGGAGGGAGATGATGGATGGGCTGTCTTCAAGAATGACGGCTACGACCCTCATGTTTCCTTCACGAGCGGCGTTATGGAAAAAGGTGCTCCCATAAACGACAGACTCGTGCAGGATATGGGGAAATTTGCGCAGTAGAGCCCGCGCTCCCGCAGCACCCCCGACAAGCGCTATGTTCCGGGAAAGTTGTACCAACTCTCCGTCCGCTTCAGAATGAATTCTGCTCCAATCTAGAATTCGTTCGCATAAGGCAATATTATCCAGAAGGTCGGCAATGCGAAAACGGGGCCAGGTCTTCATTCCAATCGGGTAACCATCACTGGCGGCCTCAAATATGATCTGTATGAGAGACTCCCATGTTGCAATGTGAACGTTGGTTGGGTCATACCCTGAGTCTCCGGTTGCAATTCTTGCTTCAAGACTCGAGATGCACGTGAGAAGGAGTTCGGAGTAACGGAAACAAAGAAGGGACCGCCATTTAGCTCCGGGAATTAGGTCGGAACCGAAGTTGGGAGGTAAAGCAAAGGTTGCTTTTATGTCCTTCTCTCTCAATAAACTTGAAGCAGCCTCCGCGACGACATTTGTCACTGAGCGATTTGTGGATTGTTTTGTGAGCCATTTTAAACTGTGCAATATGGCCAACGGGAGTGCCCAAGGTTGCATAGCTGTCCAAGGGTGCACAGCTTGTATAACTGCATCGTGCTCCATATCCTTCCATTTTCGGTTGACACGCAGCATCAGCAATTCAATGGAGATGGAGTATGGCAGTTGATTCACTGGCGGGCCGACCCATTTGAGGAGTCTCAACGAGCGTATATGTAGCAGTGATGCCACATCAAGAGCCCACTGCACCATATTCATTAGGATAGGAACCCGGAAGGGAGATTTGAAGTAGAACACGGAAAGGATCGATGTGCCCAAGTAAAAGCCATGGTGGCCACCAAGATGACAGATACTACTCCGCATATGGGAGAAGATATCTGAGAGACATACAGCGTGAGCCCCACCAAGAAAATGACCACAGAGCCGTGGAGTATCAAGGGAAGACACTGTATAACGGTCTCAAATTTCCATTCCTGGATCCCTTCGAAACGGATATGACGAATGAGGGAACGTGTTCTGGCAGGCCCAGAAACAACTGTTGTGTAAGCCTACATCACCCCATGAGCCATGTGACTTAACACACGGTAGGAAGCCTTTTACCTGTATCCACTGCTTTGCCAGCACAGTCAGGAGGGCAGACGACAAGGATAAAGCAAGGCTGCTAAAGAAGAGGCCGTTCACCCATGCGTCAATGGTTGTGTGCGTCGCCGCTCCGGGAGATAGACCACGGGGAACAGTATTCATTGTAGTGGTATTACCTGCTGCACGCAGGAGCAGGTTATTTTCGAAGAGAAGAGAAACCATGATTTGTGCGTTATCCGGTTGGAGCGCCTGGGATGTTTGAGCAACGAAGGTCGTGACGATGGCAGAGAACAAAGCTGCCTATTCGCAGTAGTCAAGGATCAGTAACGATAACAAGAACACTGAGAGGCAAGGCTCACGAAAACCAATACGCCGTCAATGATGTTCCGAAAACCTTGAATCATTTCTGTGTCGTACATTTCTGCTTCATCAAGGTACACGTTCCACACTCGCGCGTTTTCCTTGTGTGCCTCTCCTTGCTTGTCTCTTGGGTATTTGAACGTGTAGTCATAGTTTCGGATTCCCGGTGCTGTTGAATACTTGAGTTGGCAAAACTCAACAGAGAAATACGAGGAAAACGGTACCGTTGCCAGGGCCAGAAGGAGCCTGTGGGATGAAAGATGTGTCGTTGGTGGGCATAGCGCGTTTCAAAATCAAGGGGTGTCATCCGGTGGGAAGTGATGCAACTTGTATTTATCAAGAGGTCAATGCACAGCCCTTCGCGTTGACTTCTTGCCGTGGAGCATAGCTATGTGGAAACCTATCTGTGCTTTCCGGAAGTATTCCCATGCCATTTCTGATTGCGGCACAACGGCAGGGACGTGCCTTCGTGGACCCCGGACCTGGGCGCCAATCACTCTGTTGGATGAAATCATACGATTTGTGCGGTATCAACTGGCTTCCCTTCTTCACCCTTCTATTCCGTGATGGATTTCGGTATCTTAGCCACACCCTTTCGACACAGCCGCAGAAAAAAACAGTTAAGGAAATCTTCTAAGCCGGGCGAATGTTTGAATGAGAGGGTCGAAGGTAGGACCCTTTTTTGATAGAACGCAGCGCACTCTGTATAAGGTGACTGATTGTCATGAGATGAATGCTTCGAGTCGCATGTTGTCACTGGGAAGTGAGCAATAGAGGCGCAGAGTCGCGGCAGCCTGATGTTATTGTTGCCTTGCGGAGCCCTATCATCCTTCTTAGCCCCTTTAAAATACGACTTAATTATGGTCTGTTTTACTGTATGGATTACTCGGTTATAAATACTGACTTTCCTTTTCTTTTCTCTCCCTGATTCTCAATCCAGGACAAAACTTGTGAAATAACCTGCCAGTAGTGCCGTCAACGCTCATGACACTAATACAGGAGTATCTATGGCTTACCTTAGACATTACGCATGCAGGATGGGGCCCCTTCGCAAATACCACACATACATTTAACGGATGGCGTGTGGCGTCAGGATTGGTATTTTGTGTGGACAGAAGCCGATGTATGGCATCAGGATGAATTGGGAGTCAAGTCCAACGACGCTGGGGTTGTCTGTGGCCCAACAGCCACGGTTCAAGAGAACCTCCATGTTTCGTACCACTTCTCTACTATCATCTGCTGCATCGTTTGTTGATGATGGTTGCAGCAGACATAGGGGCCTTCAAGAGAGTATCACATCGAAAGAAGATTGATCACGGCGCTCATAAGCTGGGTGTCGTGCCACAGAACACAGAAAATATGGTTCCAGCCGGGGGTGTTGTTGCAAACGGCCGTGGGTGATAGCATTCGAACAGCGCCGCAATCTGACGTTTCTCGATGCGCGTTCAAGAACAGATAGATGTTGTCATAAGTTTGGATATAGTGCAGAACGAGGCATGTCATCTAATAAGTCCATGTTCGGGAAGAAAGAAACATTTGAGTAACCCGAGAAACGAGAAGCAGAAGACATCCTTGAGGTGCAGATAACAATGGTAAGCCCAGTAATGGCCAAGTCTCGCATACGATAGCACACCGAAAGAGGAGATAATTCAGCTAATGAGATCTTATAGGCCAAGAGAATCCACTACAGCACTTTGTGTCGTTCGTTAGTCCTACCCGCGTCTACTTCATGAAATTTTGGATGTGTGACGGCTTGATGTTTGATTGCAGCCTTCAGAAGGTTCCTCATAACAAAAGCCTACGCCTTTCGTTAGCTTCGCGCCCAGAAGTAGACAGGCCACCGAAGCAGAGAAAGTATCTAGTCTCATAATGCACACAATTCGAGGCAACAACTTGAAGCTGGAGGCAAGATGGAGGAAATCGGAGAAAATATTTTTGCCAGCATTTTGCGGTTTGTTTGTCTTACGTCATCAGATCTAAACTGTTTCCATCCAATTTCTGAATTTCAACTTACCACAAGCCCCTCCATGCAATATTGTGTCGTCTCCTCCTTTGCTCCTCTTCTATATGGACCAATTGAGGTTGGTTGGGGGGACATGACGTGTCATATTCGGGTTAGCTTGGAGCTGGTTCGACTTGAACAGCTCGAGGCCTTCCCTGAACATCTTGTGAGCACGCTTTTCCTTCGATTTTTGGCTTGAATTAATGATTGTCTTCTCTACATGGTAGCCTCGTCTCAATAATAAGTCGCAGATGATCTAATTATGCTTGTTATTTACAAACCCAAGCTCTCGTTTGCCAATATCCACCACCTTCTTCCTCGCAACGATGCGCTACTCCTGAGTGACTCCCTTACTAGCCGGATGACGTATATCTGAACCGACAAATCAAAGATTGAAACATACCCCTCTTGGAACGATATGGCCCCATGTCTGCCACCTCTATTACCTCAAGGAACACGCAAATGCGGTGCTGTAGTTGCGGGATCTCCCTGCATCTCTTGCCGACGCTCACTCTCGCATGCTTGATCATAGCTCATCCTCACGCCCCACGATTCCCTCGTTGGATAACCCAGCACTTCCAAGCTCCACCCATTCACTCGCACGTCTTCCACTTTCTTCTGACGCATCCAAACTGTCGATATGCCTATCGCTTGCTTCACACTCCACGAATTGTGGTTGTCCATCCCGCTTACCACTTCTGGGGGATGGTATCCATCAGCGCCGTCCTTGGATCTCTGCCAACCTCTCCCGTTCCTCGAATACCAGATGCACAAAGGATACATGTAATAGTCGTTGTTATCACGAATGAAAAGTGGGGTGGGTTGGATGACGTCACGCTTCGACGATTTCAACTGGCAATCGCCTCCCAGGACCGTTCCACGCGCTCCTCTCTCGGCCCTCCACAGCACCTCGGCTACGACTCGAAGGATCGGCACATATGAATGATACAACTGGCTTTACATGACGGGCCAAGTGTACAATGAAACAAGTATTCTGTCTGTTGAAGCCGGGGTTCGAACTAGCTGGTATGCCGGATCTGTAGATGAAGTGCAGAACCGTCAATGGCGATGTATGATCTGGTGAGTGCTACTCTTCCTTCTTCCCTCTCGCTTCACTCGTCTTACTGTGCTGTTCACAGCAATCTCACCACTCTACCCGCTGGTCGCGCGACAAATCGTAGTAGCATCGCTGAAACATTTCTCAATGGGGAGGTCGAAGTGGCACAACAGATTTGGGGGCGGAAATGTAACACTGGGTAGGTGACGCTTCAAGCTCCGTGCTTATCTGTCAAACGATATTTTTACAGTGGCTCCAGCAGTACCGCCACGGAAACTGGAGCTCGACGGCGATTGCAACAGGACCCCAGACGGACACGAACGTATTCGCAATAATGTCATCGTGGGTAGGTGATGTGCGTGCCCCTCTGTCGTTCTCAAGAATTTCCTTACTAATAATGCCTACCTCACCAGTGTTCCCACATCACGAGAGACGCGCTCTCTGGACTGCGAGTATGGCAATGCTGGACGACTGTCAGCCCTGCACGTGGGTGGAGGATGTGACCATCACAGCCATAATGACGTAAATTCCTATATTGTGGCACATCTGTTGACCGATCTCTGACCACGCTCTCTAGTCCAGGGGTCGTTGAGCACTTGGATTTGGAGCAAAAGTATATTTGGTTCAATATGGCCACGAGCACACGGGATGTCAGGAGCGGGATCAACTGGGAGTCGGTGAGTATGTGTTGAATGTTCTCTATCTACATCAGGCCTTGACGCGGCTCCGCTTTTTAGGCTCGAAATCGGGGGGATTAACGGCACCACCATTGAACGTCGAAAGACACCCCGAAACACAGGTAGTCGAACTGGATTCTGCTCTAGTGAGTGACGTTCCAATCCTACATCAGCGCGCACATCGATATTTGGCAGCTCTGCCCTACTAGGTACAACCTCGATACCACACGGATGCTAGGACCGAAAGCTCAGCGGCGCCGCTAGTACCAGGTAATCACCAATGTTGCCGGAAGTTTGGAAGCGGGAGACATGGAGAGCTCGGCGCATATACGTCCTATCGTGAACTACATTTATACTATGCAAATAATACTTCAAGTGAGCGTTTTGGATGTGTTTTTCCGATCTCGATATGAGTTTCAAAATGCCATGTCCATGGTGAGGTTGATCGGCCACGCTCCATGGTGTTAAACGAGTCGTGGCCGAGGTTAGGGAATGGAGAGATATTGGCGCGGAAAGAGGGCCCGAGGATGTGGTGCAGCCCCCAGCAAAGGGGCACGGAGTGGTGCCGACATAGCGATGTGGCGAAGAGGGTGAGCGCGCATAGCAATGTCTTTATTTCATGGTAAGTCCATACATTCCGGCTATTAATTATTGTACAAATTGAACAGCATACCAGGCAACCTCTATATATACCAGCAATTGATTAGTGTACAGATTGAACAGCATACATGCGCGGCTTTTTCACACTTGATAAATATACCACATTCGCCACACTAGTATGGAGTATTTTATTTTTCTGTATGATCACGATCAGGCATTCCGCTCTCCTTCAACTTGCGACCCGCGTAAAGACATGACTGTGTTATGGACAGTGTCGATCGAAACCAACTCGTGTACCATGAATAATGTCAGTGCTGGATATACGAACTAATATGAAACGAAGTGAACACATGGAACAATTCCAGGCAAAGGATTTAACTCACGGAGATAGAAAGATATGCACCCGTTAACATATAAAGTACACAATTTGCAACTTCCTCCGTGTTGGGATCAATGGCAATTCGCATGACAGCGAATATGAACTGTAGATACATCAGGTCTACTGCTGTAGTCTGGCACAGATTCTCATGTCAACTCACTTGCAGGACGCCGTAAACCGCTCCAGACTCCACCAAGAGGGCCAAGATGTGCCATGTGCCAAAGAGCTGTCGCTTACGCCCCCCTATGTGCTTTTGCAGGAACCGTAAATGCTGCCTGTGATGCAAGGTTGAAAGCTTATTCTGACAGAGTGAACGTTGAAACACACCACATAGTCCAGGCAATAAATGTCGTAGCAACCAGGTTGGTGGCGCAGGACAGAAAATTCGCTACAGCATTGATATATTCCGGCCTTGGATGTGTTACACTGGCCCTGGTCCCCGGGGTGATGAGCGATGCATAAGCCAATGAAAATGCTACCATAAGTCGGTTAGAGATGCAGGTGCTGTGCAATACTTTACACTCCCCCCCCTTGTCCGGACGGAGTCCACTGGACTCCGCTGAGTCCGGATGGAGTCCAGTGGACTCCGGTGGACACAACATGTACTCCACTGGACTCCACCCAGACTCCACT